>VMDO01007502.1:0-90833 GCA_007922755.1 Pedetes capensis | reverse complement strand
CCCGTGGAAGCAGCAGTCAAGAAATCCAAAGACGCATTGCTCTAGGAAAAGCTGTGGCAAAAGATCTCTTTAGAGTATTGAAAAGCAAAGATGTCACATTGAAGACAAAGGTGCGTCTGACTCATGCCATGGTATTTTCAGTCGCATCATATGGTTGTGAAAGCTGGACATTGAACAAGAGAGACAGAAAAAGAATTGACGCTTTTGAATTGTGGTGCTGGAGACGTCTATTGAATATACCATGGACTACCAAAAGAACCAACAGTTCTGTCCTAGAAGAGGTACAACCAGAGTGCTCCTTGGAAGCAAAAATGGCCAAACTGCATCTTACATATTTCGGACATGTAGTCAGGAGAGAACAATCCCTGGAGAAGGACATCATGTTTGGAAGAGTGGCAGGTGAACGGAAAAGAGGAAAACCCTCCACCAGATGGATTAACACAGTGTCTGCAACAATGGGCTTAAACATAAATAAGATGGTTTGCCTGGCACAGAATCGGCAAGTGTTTCGATCTGCTGTACATAGGGTCGCTATGGGTCGGACTCGACTCGACGGTACCTAACAACAACAACAATATTTAGAGTTGACCTTTTTGAAATCTACAGATCAATCACATTATTTCCCCATATTTTCTGCTCTGTGGCTATTGTTAAAAATACTGCTAAAGGCAACAGCCATTTTCATATACTTTTTAAAAACTGAAAATACATGAAGAAGAGTTATTTCAATTTAAGCATCTATTTTATTGAGGGCTATTTAGTAGATCTTAATCCCTAAATCTTTTTGTTGTGAATTAAAATAAATTAGCCAGTTAGAAGAATTAAATATTAGGCATGTGAAGGGGTAAATAGTGTCCTGACTTGTGCAGGGTCAAGCTATTTGACAGTGACAAGACTAGCAGTACACTCTGCAGTGGTTTCAGACATAAGATATGGTTATTTTGTCTGCAGCCATAGTGCTCTGGCTTCTTATCTTGCCTGATCTCAGAAGCTAAGCAGGATGGGCCTGGTTAGTCCTTGGATGGGAGACCACCTGGGAATACCAGGTACAAGAGGCTAGGGCAAAGGACCTGGCAATCCACTCCTGAAACAATCCGCATTGAAAACCCTATGAATAGCAGAGAAGCACTGACACTAGTGCCAGGCATGGCACAATGTCAGGGAGTGTTTCATTCTGTTGTTCATAGGGTTGCTATGATTGGACTCGCCTGAATAGCACCTAACAACAACAACAACAATTAGACTTCTAACCAATAATCTCTCACTATTTGGAGCTTCAAAATTCCTCGAGTATCACTTTGCAGCTAACTGTCCTATCCCAATATTCATGTGCAGGTTATACACCCTTCTCAGCATATTCTTGTTAGGTGCTGTCAAGTCAAGTCTGACTCTTAGAGAATGTCATAGAGTTTTCAATGGCTGAATTGTTTCAGGATTGCTTCTGGAGTGGATTGCCATGTTCTTCTCCCATTTTTGCTGGAGCTCAAATTCAGGTTCTCAGAGAGTACGGATCAGCACTCTACCAACTAAGCTAAGTCCCAGTCCCCTTCTCAGCATAGCTGCAGCAAAACTTAATTCTCTAACCCAAGAAAATGTGGTTTGCCAGGGAGATTGAGTACATCTGTTTACTCAAACACAAAACAGGTACCAGGCAATCTGCTAGGCCCAAAGATTATTGTTTCTGCCCACACCATGAAAGAATACAGGAAACAAGTAAGTTAGGATCTCTTCACTCAATTAGCTTTCATAAGTCCTTAATAATTAACCTGTGAGTTTTTGAAGAAGGTATTTAGACTGGTGGAAAATGATTGAGCTCAGATCCTATATGAGAACTGCTGTATAGTTTACTTTGTATGTTATAATCAATGAAATATAAAAGGTTAGAAGTAGGTTATGATACTAATAAGCTACTGTTGAAACCTGTTAACCCATTCTACCCCTGCTAGGATCCCCCATTTCAGCTGGAATATGCCATGGACACTGGGATATCTCTTGCAAGCCTCCAGATTCTGATTTCCTTGGTCTCCAACTTTGATTCGGACGCTATTATTTAAATACAGTTTGGAAGTGCTCACATGTTGGTCGGTTGGTAACGTCACATGGCTTTCTATAGGGGTTTCTGTCAATGCTGACTTTAGTCATCTGGTTTTCTCTCCTGTGTGCTCTGGGGCTTTTGTTATGGGGTCTATTACAGTTGTGTTTTCCTTGGGAGATCAGTGTTACTCTACAGTTACTGTTTTGTGTGCTCAGCATCCTTGTTTCTGGAAAGGGGTTTTAAAATCCTTTGTAGGGAAGAGTCTCTTAGGCTTAGACTATGAACTGAGTCATTCACGAGGTCTAGGAGTCTGTTTAGAATAGGCCAGACACCAATAGCATAATGATGCCACTGTGCAATACCTTCAGTCTTTACACTGAACGTTAACCACATGTGAGATTTCACACAGAAAAGAATAATCCTCGGCAAAATTACACTTATGTTGAAGATTGTTAAAAGTCCTTATTTTACATATCAGTTTTTGTTTGAATAAACTAAAGCCTGAAGGTTAAAGAGACTTTTCCAAGCCTCCACTAACCCAAACACTTTTAAATTTTTTCTTGGGAATATACTGTATGGTTTTTGGGAAAAGAGGTATGGTAAATATTATCTTTATGTGTCAGTTTTTGCCTCAGTGATAAAATACTTCATATAAATAACTTCACAAGAGGACAGATGGATTTTTGGCTCATGGTTCCAGAGGTCTCAATCCATGCTGATTGTTTCTGACAATTGTTCTGAGTTCCATTGTTTCAGAGCTATGGGGAGGCGAAACATTATGGCATGGAACACGTGATGGAACAGAGTGACTCACCCCATGGCATCCAGGAAGCAAAGAAAGAGAGAAAGAAAGGGGACAGGGACAAGATGTGTCCTTCAAGAGCATGGCCCCAGTTACCTGCTTCTTTCAAACAGGGCCCACTTCCAAAAAGCCCATTCAGCATTAACTCATCAATGGATTAACCCATGAAGAAAGCCAACACCCTCATGATTCAATCTCCTTTCAATACTGCCACCAGCCAGGGACCCAGCCTTCAATACATCAGCCCTTGGAGGACACTTCCTATCCAGTCTATAACATTTTTATTTGCTTCATTTGGTCTGTTTTTCCAAATAAATCTCTGGCATGCATATAGAGGGGCAGAATAGTTAAAATCAAAATTTATCTAAGAGAAAGAGAAATAATCTTAGAAGTTAAAAATATTAATAATCTTCACTAAAAATATATCCATAAACTAGATAAGCCATGTGTTAGAAACTTAGACATTACTGGAAATCTTACATAGGATCAGAAGGCTACTAAACCATGACACCCACTTGAGCAAATTCCACTCTAATCAAACTTCTGATACCTGTATAAACTATTTTTTTCCACTACTGGGTGCTGAACTCAGGGCCTCATGGATGCTAGACAAGTGCTCTACTGCTAAGATGCACCCCTAAACCCCTTGTATTTTTTATTTTGAGACAGAGTCTCACTAAACTGTGTAGATTCTGGTCTCAAACTCAGGATTCCCCTGCCTCAGCCTCTCAAGTCACTGGGATTACAGGCATGCAACAAATGCCTGGCCCTTAAACTCGTGACACCTGTGTAGATACTTACAAACAATAGCAAGAAACTAGATGGTGATTAATAAGTAAGTCTCTTAAGTTTACTTCTATGTGGCTTTTGCAAGTTATTTTATTTTATTTTATTTTATTTTATTTTACTTTATTTTATTTTTTGGAAGATACACTCCCGCCTCACTCTCAGGGAAAGGCAAAGGAAGATAGATGATTGATTGCTTGCTTGAATCACAGACCTAAAATATCCCAGAAGCATCCATTTCTAGATTTCCAAAAGGTGCTATCTTTTACTTAAAATGAAGACCTAAGCATTATCACGAAGGTTACTACATCTTCAAATATTTGAAAAAAATCTATGTTGTGTCTGTTCTGATTGCATCTGACACCCAAGACTGGTCAAATTACACCCATAAAGAACCTGGACAATGTGGCCGGAAGTAAGCATACTATCTGTACTTGCCAGTGAAAACACACTGAGTTGTTTTTCCCAGATCACTATAGTGATACCTCTTTGGGGAGCCACACTGCTGTAGTACAGTGATTGGATCCTGGTAGCCATTGCCCTACCATATGCCAATACTTCCCTACTACAACTAGACATTTCAAGGGTGGCCACTGGATCCAAAGTGGGATAGTCAGTCCCTTCTAAAGTAATCTGGAATTCATACAGAGAAATCTGTTTAATCTCTGTAACATGTCAACTTGGTGATTATGGTTTCTGCCATGCGTACTGAATGAAAGTATCTATAGTATTGTAATAATCTTTAAGTGGTTTTCACATGAAAGCATGGTCACAGTGTGGTCCCATCTACCACATTTAACTAAACATGATACTTATAAAACCAAATATGATCATGCTGGCTAAGGTTTAGCTCAGTTGGTAGACTGCTGTTCCCCATTCTCTGAAGACCTGGGCTCAATCCTCAGCACCACAAAAACAGAAGGACTTGGCAATCTACTCCTGAACTAATCCTGAACAATCAGCCATTGAAGGGGCTAAGGTTTAATGGGGCTGGGGATTAGCAGGACTGGGGTTTAGTGGGGGTGAGGTTTAGCTCAGTAGGTAGAATGCTCATCCCCACTCTCTGAGGACTCAGGTTCAATTCCCAGCACTGCAGAAATGAGAGAAGGACATGGCAATTCACTCTTGAAGCAATTCTGAAGTAATCCGCCGTTGAAAACCCTATGAGGGTCACTATGATGGCACCTAACAACAACAACAATGAACATGCCACTCGGTGGCTGAAAACCTGCAAATACTCTACCATTGAGCCACACTCCTAGCCCCTTTTTATTTTTTTATTTTTAGACAGGATCTCTGTATATTGTGCAGGCTGCCTCTGACCTTGAACTCATGACCCTATGACTGAAAATCTTGAGCAGTTTTTATGCACGAAATAAAACTTAGAACTTTAAATATGGCTTATACATGTCTTTCTAACCTCATCTGCAGAGATCTTTTAAGCACCATATTCCACCATCCCTCCACCTCCCTCCATCAGATCCTCTAAATGATCCACAGACCCTGTTTTACTATGTGGCAATGCTGACATTACTATCAAGGACACTGAACTGTTTGACCTTGTGTACCCAACCTTCCTTCTCATAAGATAGAAGAAGAGAGGGAAGAGTGGATTTGGCAAATTGATATTCATCCTTCCTGTTCTACTTCAGATACCTTCTCTTTCAGAAGTCTTCCCTGTGTCTCATTCAGTTCCTAATTGTGATTTACCTCGTTCAGAAATCCACTGCCAAGCACTGAGAGCAAAGTTAGTAGCTCATTTTTCTTTCTGTCATGGTACTTTCATAGTATTATTAGTATCTTCTTGTAACTTTCTAAATCTTGCCTGTCTTTCCTTCAAGACTGAGAATTTCTAGAATATGAGGATCATGTTGTTGTTGTTGTTTGGTGTCATCTAATTGGGTCTGACTCATAGTGACCCTATGTATAACAGATGAAACACTTCCCAGCACTGTACCATGCCTGGCACTACTGTCAGTGCTTCTCAGCTATTCATAGATTCTCAATGGCAGATTGCTTTGGGAGTGGATTACTAGGTCCTTCTCGATAGTCTATTCTGGGGTCAACCTATGAGAGCTGGAAAACAGAGGCCCTTGTGAAACTAAATGTTTGTTTAAAGAAGCTCTGTGGGCTAAGTCTGGAGATGCTTGCAAGTGGAAGCAGCACAGAGAAGAAGTGTCCATCTTGAGTCAGTAGAAAAATCTAGTGCCCAGAGAGGCAGAAAGGGCATGGCTTCCTTGGAGACCATAAGAGTTAACAAAATACCTCTCACAGTGAACACAGCAAGTACCAGTGAGACTGAGCAAGCTAGGAATGACATAGTGAACAAAAAGTTCCCCAGGGAAGACCTGGCTACAAGAGAGGGAAAAGAAAAGACAAGGATGGCCTAGAGAGAAAAAGCCATGCCTCAAACATCAAATGAAGTTACATTAAATAAGATGGAAACAATGTGCTATAGACAGGGAACCAGAAACACAAATTAACTCAAAGTCTATGCCAAGCTCATGGTAAGTACATTATATATTTAGTTCATCTCACCATTATAACAACTGTAAAGGTACAACAGATAAAGCAACTTTAGAGGCATCAGGTTCCTGATAAATGCACTGTGGCAAGAATAATCCATGAGCAGACAGATTATAGATGCTTGATTCATCTTTATAAGGGTCTCATCATATGTTCTTCCAGAAAACAGATGACCCTCAAAGTGAAAAACGGAGTTTAATAGAAAAAATATTCACAGAGAAGTGGGCAGGCTTTCAAGAAACCAACAGAGGATAGTGCAGTACTGTGGAGCTAGCAACAGGAAGGAGCTTTTTCACCCAGAGCCTCAAATGACAAGATAAGGGTGTGGTGTCTGGAATCTGGGGATTTCCTTGTGAGGGGAGAGCTTCCTGACAGGTGCTGTGGGCTTTGGCACCATGAGGCAACCCATGTGCCATGCTGGACAGGAGAGAGCCCAAGGAAATCAAACCTTGTCCTCACTTTTCTCCTTCCCTCAATCTCCTGACGGTGCTTCTACTCCATCCCTCTCAGTCAGAGGACAAGGGACGCTGTTGAAGGAATTTGTGCACCTTCCCCCTGGGGCAAAGGAGAAGAAGATACAGAGCAAATCTGGAGTTAAAAATCAGAGCTATCTGACCTAATGGGAAATCTCTTCTGACAGCATGGGTCAGGGCTCTGAAACTCTCCTGGGTAAAAGAATAATTTGAGGGTTTTTTTTTTTTTTTTTCACGCAATACCTTTGCTCGCTTCCTACACATTCCACAGATTCTGATTCACTAGGTCTGAGATAGGACTAATGAATCTT
Organism: Pedetes capensis; assembly: GCA_007922755.1. Classification (NCBI taxonomy): domain Eukaryota; kingdom Metazoa; phylum Chordata; class Mammalia; order Rodentia; family Pedetidae; genus Pedetes; species Pedetes capensis. The sequence goes on along the minus strand of VMDO01007502.1, from coordinate 83,900 downwards.
CTTCAACATGCAGGTTAATAAGCAGGTATTCATTGAGTTATACTGTGAGAAATACCTGCTTAAGTTGACATAGAGGGTCATCTCTTTGCAGACTGCCTTTGGAAGCCAACTTTCATGTTGAGATGTTCTCTTTAGGCAATTCCTGGGAGAGAGAGTAGGATCATATAATATCATGGTAATTTATCTATCTACCTACCTACCTACCCATCTATCCATCTATCCATCTGTCATCTATCAATCTATGAATAAAGGTTTTGATGTTAGTCACAGCTGAAACTGGATTCCTATTCTGTCACTTAAAAATGTTGTTTTTGTTGTTTAGGTGCCATCAAGTTAGGTCTGACTCACAGTGACCTGATGTACAATAGGATGAAACACTACCTAACACTGTGCCATGCACACACATTTTCTGTGTTTGAACCCATTGTTGCAGCCACTATGTTTCTTCTCATTTTGAGTCATGCCACATCAACTGGAGGTCCCCTGTGCTTTGCTCCATTCTCATCATTAAGGTCAACTCAACTTTGAGGAGGCAACTCTTCCCCAGTCATTTCATGAATTACTTTTAGCCTTAAGCGTTCATTTTCTGGCACTATATTTGACAGTGCTTCTCTGCTATTCATAGGGTTTTCCATGGTTAATTGTCTCGGGAGTGGACTGCTGAGTCTTTCTCCCCAGTCTAACTTAGTCTGGAAGCTCAGCTGAAACCTGTCCACCATGAGTGCTCCTGCTGGTATCTGAAATACTGGGAGCATAGCTTTCAGCATCACAGCAACACAAAATCCCCCAGAGAATGACAAACTGAAAGACACATGGGGGGGGGGTAACTTAAAATGTGTGATCTTAATCTCTCTAAGCCTGTTTCCTTATTTCAAAATAGAGTGATAGAACTTAATTCACAGGGTAACTGTGAAGACTATATGTGATTACATGTAAAATACTTAAAAATAACTAGTCCAATCTTTGGCATGGAATGAATATACAACACATAATTAAATTGTCATCACTCTGGAGTGCTCTGTCATAACTCATCCTCTCCATTAGCACTGGATGTGGTACACAGAGTCAAAAGCTACAGGGTGGATCACAGTAGCTTTGTAAGGAAGATTGTGTTCTTTACTTACTTTTATTAATGCAAATAATGATTTAGTTTTTGTACCTTGAAGTTTTAGATACAGGAAAGAAATAACCAGAAAAACAAGAGGGAGGAGACCCAGTTTACTTTCCTTTGCTCATTATCTAATCAAAAACATTGAAAAAATGCTCCTTGCCAGCTTCAGTAAGCTGGAGAATGATGAAAAGTCTTTCCAGAAAGGAGACTTTACATGTTTTCTTAAGATATGTTTGATGAGAGTTGACTTCTTTAACTTAAAGGATGCTCATAATTAGGGCTCTGCTTAAGGTTGTGGGTAGAAAATCATAATACAAAAGAGTTTCTCATTTAGTCAGTTAACAATAAGTCCTACTGTCCTAGTTGAGTTCAGGTGGCCCACAAGTGGGAGCCTTTGGATCTCCTCCTACATCCTCCCTGCACCCCTAGCTAGACTCAGACCCTGCTGGGCCATCCGTTCCAAGCAGCAACTGAAGCCCTTCCACGTGGAAGTCCTGCTGTGAATGAAGTCTATGTTACAAGGAAGCCTTCCAGCCTGTAAGGCAGCAGCTATGAGTCTCAGTGATGGATGGAAGAGACTCTCCATTTTCAAAAGGAGGCAGCTCTTCCTCTCCTTAGAAGAACAGAGTAGGGCTGAGCAGCTCAAAGTGGATAGTGGGTGAAATGGAGAGATGAAAATCTATAACAGTTCCTAAGACGCCACAGACCTGGACCACTCTGTGACCTAGGAAATGGGGACCTGTAGTCTATAGGATCCATTCTCCAATAATGTAAAAATAAACAAAGGCCGTGAAAACAAAGATTTCAAAGATTATCATGTTTTCAGAGATAAAAGAAAGAGAATTAAGTATTCAGAATATTTTGTGAATAAGTGGATGTGCTGGTGCACATATGTGGTGTCAGTTACTCAGGAGGCTGAGGCAGGAGGATTGCTTGAGCCCATGAGTTTGAGACCAGGCTGGTCAACATGATGGTATCCTGCCTCGGCAACAATAACAACAGAATATATTGTGAATAACTTTAGGTAAAAAAGAAAAATAGTATGTCAAGGTGAATCATTCTGCCTTTCTGGCGTGATCTACACCTGTGATTCTCAATTAGAGTGATTTTATTTCCAATATCTCAAGACTATTTTAGTTCTCTCAGCTTTGGGGCAAGTGAAGGACTATAGCATCTATTACTAGAGTAGAAGCCAAAGATACTGCTAAGCATCCTACAACATACAAGGCAGCCCCTCATGGTAAAGAATTATCAAATTCAATATTTCTACAAGATCAAGTTTGAGAAATAACACTTTAAAGTATTTGTAAACATTCTCACTATTCCAAGTTTAATGAGTCTCAGAATTCCACCAAATTATCTGGGTGTCAGGAGAAACTCTGATTAATATAAGTACTTACATGTACCAGGAAGAGTTTTAGGATGGCCTTGTGCCACCCAGTATTGAGAATCATTTAAGTCATTACTAATTAATGCCATTTTATCTTAAGGTAAACTTGATAGCCAGTGACCAAGTCCACTCTTAGACTAGTAAAATTTCAAGGGAAACAAGTTCCCCCCAACTCATTAACTATTACTAAACTAATTTATTGTTCAAAATGTTTTGGACCCATGGAGAAAGTGCCAGACCATGTAAATATATGTGAGTGGACTAAAGAAAATATATGATGTAAGACTATAGGACATTCAGGAGAAAGGTCTTTTTTTCATTTTCATTTTTATTTTTTTTAATTGATTCTAAGTTAAGCACCCAAGTCATTTAGAATAACTAAATAAACATTTAATCAGCTTCTACTTTTCTTTTTATCACATAAATAAGCTAGTGTAATTAGGGATATCTGCATTGCTAGTTCTCTGCGAAGGAAAACAGGCTTCTTTGTATTTTGTCCCCTCTTATTCAACATGATCTATCAATGGGTTTTTCTAGAGTCTTTCAGAAAATTTTTTACTTTAGGTAATATTTTTTGGTAAGAACTTCATAGAAATTTACCTTAGCCACTACATCTTCATTGCAATATAGTAACAGATTATACATTTTATGACTTAAGTAACACTGCTATTTGAGCAGTCAAATTAGTAGGAAAAACCCTTCTATGCCTTTTGATACTATTGTGTGCTTTGCACAGTGGGCCCCGTCTCTTATTTAGGCATTTAGAGCCAAGGCAGGGTGTGGGAGTAAAATTAGGACTTATTATTGTCAGAGATTCATGGAATTAACTATGTAAAATGGAAGTCCTTAACCTCAGTTCATTTTGTATTGCAATGGTCCCTAAATTGCAAATTTTTAGAGATGGGGGTAAAAAAGAAAAAAAAATACTGAAGAAAAATCAAAGAGGGAATAATAGAGGGAAGAGCTTAGTTATGAATAATGTCAATTGAGCTATCCTTAGTTAAATACAGTAGTAGAAAAATTTATATCTATTGAACAAGGTGAACTTCAAATTACTTTCAAAGCTTTTAATTTACTTGGTTATGGTTAAGGTCCCCTTGCAGAAAGCTCTCATCCAGGTGATATGCATGCATATATATATATATATATATATATATATATATATATATATATATATATATATATATATATATATATATATATATATATATATATATATATATATATATGCATGCATAATGCATATGCATTTTGCATGCATACTACATAGGACTGGGATTTAGCTCAGTTGGTAGAGTGATGCTCTGCATTCTCTGAGGACCCCAGTTCAACCCAGCACTACAAAAGGGGGAGAAGGACATGGCAATCAGCTCCCAAAGCAGTCCTGAGACTATCAGCCATTGAAAACCTGAGGAGTGTCACTATGAGTCAGACCTACTCAATGGCACCTAACAACAACAAACAACATATACAAGTATATTACTCTTTTTACATCTAGTAGAAACCAAATTAGTTGTTTGTCTATTTTTCAGCTATCTAGAAAATTAAACATTAATCATAAGACAAATGTAATGAAAAAAATCTGAAAAGGCTAAATTCATTGAGCTTTCAACTGGTATTGACTGGCTCTAACCCTTTAAATGGAGACACAAGGCTCACAATGCCTGTGTTGACTCTGGTAGTCTCCACTTGCTTCCTGTGGATGATCAGAAACTCCTCAGGCTTCTAGAATTCCTCCCATTTTCATCATTGTACCCATTATTGTTATATCTCAAGCTTAAAAGACAGAGCCTATTTTCATGGTAGGTTTCAAGTCCTGCCTGCCTGGTGTTAATTCCCTGGCCTGTATAATTGAGAATGCCATTTCCATTCTTGCATAGTGCTTCTCATGCTTTTTACTGACCATTAAAGGATAGACATGAAGTCAGCATTCATGGGGGGCTCAGACAGCATCATTGTTTACTCTTTTATTTAACAAGGCTGTGCAGAAAGTCTACTTTTAACAAGAGACTTAGCACTCCTGGAAACTATTTTCTCAGGCTTCTTATAATGGTCTGAAAAGAGTACTCAGTAGTATCAATTTGAGAATAGATAAGAGAAAGTATTGACTCTGTCAAGTATAAATGAAACTCTGGAACCTATCTAGAGTAGAAAACCTAAGAAAGAATTGTTTTATTTCTTGGCATATTTTCACAAATTTTATTTATAGAGGTAGGAATTATGTTAAAGCAATTAGGAAAAGTAAGCCTAAGTTACCCTGAAGAAAACATTTTTTTCCCTTTTTCTTTTTTAACTTATTTTAAACTCAGCCTTCACAGAGAAAAGGTGAATTTTCAATTCTGTATTATAATATTAGAAATATCCATTAGATTTTCTTAGGGAATTGGACAAGAAAAAAAATGTATATAACTAAACTTGCCCCTGTAGACCACACCTTTTTCACATGGTAGAAGAGCAGTAGTGTGGATCTGTAGAGGATAATACACTTTCCATCTTCTTGCTCATCCATTTATGGAGAAACTCCAAAGAGATAAAGAAAGAAAACTTGAACAAATGAAAAAAAAAAAGAGGACAGGAATGTATGATGAGGCCAGCTGGACTGTGAACTGAACTAAGTACACCACTCCTGATAAGCTGGCTATGTTAACATTTGAATGTCCACAAAAGTGGCATGAACAGCAAAGACAGTGGTTTCTCCTTAGAAAACATAGTAGAGGTTATGTGATCTGATAATGGTGGTCATCAAATGCAATGATTTTCAATAACTAAGAAATTGTTATTTACTAGGTAAATGCTGTAGTGCCAGGCAAATGACATTACCAACTAGACAGGAAAGTGGATCCTACTCTCCAGCTGCAAATCCTGCAGCATGACTGCCAGCATTTCCTCTTTATCTTTCCACCTTCACCAGCTTCATTCAAGATGCCTTGATACCAACCCCTGCATGTATAGCCGTAAGCCTGTTCAACTGTGCTTCTTTCCACTCCTTATATTGACATTAGCTTGTTTTCTTCAAGCTAAGTTTCATTTACATTTTCTGCTGCATAAAAAATGAGCTAAATAAAAACCAATCCACCTGTTGCTTATGTAGAATGAGGCAGATTGAAAATCAATGAGCCAGAAACATTTCAAAATAAAATAATCATAAGGTCTAGACTTTTAACATACTATCAAGAAACTCGAAGTGTATCATCAAATAGAGAGAGCATAGAACAGATCAAATATATGTTCAGAAATTAAATGCATTGATGGCCTTCATAGGTAATTTGATGCAGATGCTTTTAGCCTTTTTGAGTCAAAGGCCCCATGGAGGAACCCAGAGGAACTCTATTTTGATGAAAACATAAGTACATCTACCACAATATGCATACAATTTCAGAAAACGAATGAAGTCCATGAAATCCACTTAGGAATTTCATGAACTCCTGAACTCCTCCAGCTCTCTCATTTGTGTGTTAATACCTAAGACTAAGAATGGAGCAAGCTTACAGCATAATCCAGCCTCTAGATTCCCAGTCCAACTACCTTCTATCATGCCATGAACTCTATGCAGAGCTTTGAGATAAAGGAGCATTGATAATTCTTAGTGATTATACTGATTGAGTAGCAATACCCCTAAAATTCATTCTGTTTAGAACTTTAGAATGTGACCTTATTTGGAAAAAAGATGTAGTTAGTGAATATGAGTCATACTGGATTAGGGTGAACTCAATTCCACTGCCCCTTTTTGTTAGAAGTTCAGATGAAAACACAGAGACACACAGAAAAGGACCACCAGATGACTGTTACTGGCATTTAAGGATTGTAGTGAGGCAAAGATTGGGGTGATGTAGCTATGAGGTATACAATACTGAAGATCACTGGCAAACAACAAGAAATCAGGACAGAGGCAAAGGATGGATTTGCCCTAGAACCTCAGAAGGATTGAATTCTACAGACTTCCTGGTTTTGGACCTCTAGCCTCCAGAACTGAAAAAATAAATCCTTTTCTTTCTTTCTTTCTTTCTTTCTTTCTTTCTTTCTTTCTTTCATGGTACTTAGGAGTTGAACCTCTAAGGCCTTGCACATTATTTGCAAGTGTTCTACCACAGAGCTGCACCCACAGCCCATTTTGTACTTTTTAAATTTTGACATAGAGTCTCACTAAGTTACCCAGGCAGACTCTGGCCTTGAACTCATGATCCTCCTGTCTCAGCCTCCTGAGAAACTGGGATTAGAGGCATGTGTCCCGATGCCCACCTTAAATTGCTGCTGTTCTAAGCAACCTAGTTTTGCAGTAATATGCTATGGCAGCCTTATGTGCTAGTTTATTGTTACTTGTTCATATAAATTTTATTAATATTATTGTTAAAAGCTTTCAGATGCTGGTCCTATCGCTGATGTGCTTGATATTTTTCTATTTTCTTTTCAGACAAGCTGATCTGAGAAATAATATCAGGCATGACAATGCTCTTCCCTGACCTTCTAAGTTTTCTTCATGAATAATGATAAATTATATTTAGAAAAATTCTTGGACTTACAATTTATACAACTTTATCATAATGCTTTTCAAAAAATGGGCCTGTGTTTCCCATGCAGGGTTACCTGCTATTGATTTTTCATGATAATGATCAAAAGATCCAACAAAGACTTAATGGAAGTTTCATTTTAAGTATCTAATGAAATGGAAGTTTGCTTTATGTAAACAACGAGGAAAACTTGAAAATAATGTTGTTGACTTCCAGTTTTCTTTGAATCAGGAAGATAACTCAGGCCCTTCCAAGGATGAGCTGTCTGAAAATAACTGCTCAGAGAGACCTCTGTGCAATCTCAAAAGTACTGGCTTGAATTCAACTTTTCCAATACCATTCATGGCCCCTAACAACAAAACGCCATTTATAGAACATACTTTCTAGTCATCATTTACTGCTCAAGGTACTAGAACCCAAGACTGACCCATGAACAGAGATACTCGTCTTTGTTTGTTTGCTTGTCTGTTTGTTTATTTTGTGATACTGGGAGTTGAGCCTAGGGCCTGACGCTTGCATGATTTGCAAGTGCTGCACCACTGAACTGCATCTCCAGCCCTTTTTTTTTTTTTTTTTTTTTGAGACAGGCTCTCACCTAGTTACCCCAACTGCCTCTGGTCTCAAACTTGAGATCCTTCTGCCTCTGCCTCCCCAGTCACTGGGATTACAGGCATGTGCCACCTTGCCCTGCTAGAGATATTGTTTTCATGCTGGTGTCCAAGCAGTTTTACCAATCTATCAGAGCCACTCCATTACAGGTACCCTTAACTCATCTATTTCAGTTACCCCTAACTTATTGCCCTCAGCAAATTCTATGCCAAAAGAGATAATTTTATTTGGCCTGGAGACATTTCCAATGCCAGGTCAGTTGAGAGAAGCCGGCTGCATTTGAAGTCTAAAATAGTGTTTCCAGCTCTATTGCTGTTTCTAAGATCTGGAAATATAGACCTTTGAGTTTGTTGAGAAGGAGGTAGTCTTTAACACCTTTGGGAATTGTATCTTAGGCTGCACATTAAGCTAGCTTCTATTTTTGGAGCCCCTTCTGATGTCCTGATATGTTTGTTGACATTGAATAATCCTTCTGGGCCTCTTCACTAGCAAAAAGAGAAAGAATTAAATATGTATGAGATGTGTGGATGAGCTGAGTGTATATATCAATTGTATTTTTATAAACTTCCTACAAATTAATGGATATAAGGGAAAAAAAGATTTGGTTCTTTGAAAGAGGTTCCTATGTCCTTAAAGGGGTTCCAGTGAATTTCAGGAAGAGGCTATAAGGAGAACTGGAATTGTCAATGTTGAGGTATAACTATGGACTCAGTAAAAATGACACAGGAATCTGTATAGATGCATTGAAAATTCAACTATGGCCAGGTCTAGTGGGGCACATGTGTAATCCCAGAGACTCGGGAGGCAGAGGGAGGAGGATCACAGGTTTGAGGCCAGAGATAGCCTGTGTAATTTAGGGAGACCCTGTCTCAATATAAAAAATAAAAAAGAGGGCAGAGGTGCAGCTCAGTGAAAGAGGGCTTTCAAAGTATGAAGAAGGCCCTGGGTTCAATCCCTAATTACAAAGAGAGAAAGAGAAAAAGGAAAAAATAAAGAAAATTCAGTTTGCATGTAGGAAGCATGGTAAGCAGATGCAGTCTGACCTATAATAATCTATCATATGCAATGCCAGCTGGAAATAGCACAGGATAGGAAAACCAGAAGAACTGAGGAGAAGGTAGCCTTTTAGGGGAAAATTTTGAGAAAAGACAAATCTAGAGAAGAACAATGTGGAACAGAGAAAAGGCTTTGAAAGGAATGACAGATGCCAGTGTTGTTGGGTGACAGTGTTTTGGAGATGCCATGACAAAATCTGGAAGATGGATACATGTCACTGCCTGAAAAATAGAGATGGTGAGAAGATGAGATTTCTTGATCTTGATTTATTGGTCTAAATTTCAAGTTTATGGCTGATTAGTTGTGCAATGTCAAGCAAGTTATTTCATTCTTCTGAGCTTTGCCTACAAGTGTGGATAATAACTGTTTTAGAACTATCATGAGTTTTTAGTTAATATATGTATCTAGGTCTCTAGCAAAATGTATTGAGTCTCAGCTATTGATCAGCCTCATGAGGAACTAAAGGGAGAAAAGTCAGTAGTTTTCACCTTCAGCTCTCACCAACAGGTTGGTGTTGTTGTTGATAGGTGCTGTCGAGTCGGCATCCGACTCATAGCGACCCTCATAGGGTTTTCAACGGCTGAGTGGTTCGGGGTTGCCTCGGGAGTGGATTGCCAGGTCCTTCTCCCATTTTTGTGGTGCTGGAAATTGAACTCAGGGCCTCAGAGACTGCAGCGCAGCGCTCTACCTGCTGAACTAAATCCCAGCCCAACAGGGTCATAGGGCTGTTCTAAGCCCGAGTGAATGCACCTGGGTACAAGTTACCTGGGAGAGTCCCTTACCAATATCCAGTAGTTTCCTATAACAATTTAACATGTATTAGAGTTATGTTGTCCAATACAGTATTCATTAGCTATATGTAGTTATTTAAATTTAAATTAACCAAAATCCTATACATAAGTTGATATATAAAAATATACAATTAAACTTAGTGAAAAAGAGACAACATAAAGTGTAGAAAGAAGGAGGGAGGAAACTAGCAGAGGGAAGCAAAGATTGAGGAAAGTGGAATGGGGAGGAGATTCAATGTAGAGGGATAAAGAGAGAGGATTATCTCAATGTAAACAAAGACAGTTCATGAGTACATTGGAAAAATAGGGGAATAAAACCCAAATATGCATTTGAGCTTTACTACACATTTGCTGTAAGGGTCCATAAACCTTGTGGGTTCATGAAAGTATAGTCAAAAGTGATGTAATGGTTGCACAATGGAAAAAGCCAATCCTCTATTACTCTGTACCCCACCATAATTTACCAATAAAGAGAGAACAATAAAGCAGGTGGGAACACACCATAAACTGTCTTTTCTCTGCTTCCTATAATGTAGACATAAAATAGTTGTACATGAAAAAAATCTTAAATTACCTAAAATTAAAACCACACTTATTTAGTTTGACTAGCTACATTTCAAATAATTTTTAGTCACATGTGGTTAATGGCTACCATATTGGAAACTATACACACATACATATGTGTCTCTATATATGCTACATATATGTGAATATATTATGTATATGTACATATCTCTGTGTATATGTATGTGTGTGTACTTCCATTGTGACAGGTCAATTTTCAGTACATCCTAGACTACAGTGGATTATGCGATCAAAAAAATGTAATCCCAGAAGACAAGGGAGTGGTAGAGGAGCTAGAATAGGACAACAAGACTTTTGCTAGAAGTCCACTTTCTACAAACAACATCTGGAGTGATGGTAGTGAAAAACAGAACAGAAACTCATCGAGGCAGAGAAAACTTAAGCTGTGAGGTCTAAGTGCTAGAAATGGAAGGAGTTTGGCTTCACTTAAAAATTTTTTCTAGGAACGAAAATTTGATCTCTGGTGGCAAACAGATAATCTAGTACGTGGTGACTAATATGGTGATCTGTTTACCTCAAGTGACAAATGTGAGGACATTGAGAACTATACAAAAGTCAAACCGATGCAATCATAGTAGATAGACTTTCCTAAAAGGATCATATACATCAGGGAAAGATAGAAATCAAAAGAACATTGGGATCAAAAGTGAGGTTTTGTATGAATCTGAATTGCATACATCAAAGTCCTGAGAAAACAGGAAGAATGCTCTATAGTGAGCCTAGTGTCTAAGACACAGTGAATAAATACATGAGTTGATGTGTGAATAGAAAAAAATCTCAGAAACTTGAATATGGAGCATCTGAGTTAGTGCTGACATACTAAAAAGAGGAACACAATGCCTAATGTGTATGTGGAGATAGCACTAGGGGCCAGAGGCTATGTAACCAGAGTGATAGCTAGCATTTGTGAGCACTGATCATATGCTAGGCCCTCATCTAAGAGCCTGACTCTACCTATCATTCTGAAACCCAATGATGTCAAGCATTGTTAGCCCTATTTGATAAATTATAAAACTGAATCTTAGAAAAGTCAAGACATCTGTAGGGTTATAACCTCAATTACAGTTCTTCCTACTATCTTCTGTTCTTTAAGAACAAAGCTTAAGCTGCCTTTTGTCTGTTATTTTTTGAAGTTTAAATAAAGTTTACTAATTTTGACCAAAAAAAAAAAATGCCGGGCGTGGTGACAGATGCTCAGGTAGGACAAAGGACAATAATGGACCAAGAACAAAAGGGGAAAAGGAATAGAAATAATTTTTAAAAAGCTACATATTCCTTCCATCCTCTCTGCTTTACCCATTAGTACAATAAAATACAACTAAAAATGATAATGGATAACAAACAAGAAAGCTTGAGACCCATACTTTGACGTTTGGATGGAGACTCTGAGGGTTGATCTGACAGTTCTGAGCAGTTTCAAGAAACTTGCAGTCATACAAGCTGAAAGTAGGAGTGCGCCAGATGGGATCCCAAAGCAGAAGGGTCTCTAAGGCTGTTCCCTTCTGCAGAGGTTTATTTGAGGATTTTATTCCTTTGTGGGTAAGGACTGATGCCTCGACAGATGGTTTTTGCTGAGAGTCACAGATGATTCTTTTCCTTAAGCAAAATCTCAGTCGCTAGTTTATACATAACATTTCATCAAGCCACCACCTCCATGGCCCATAGAATTGAACATATACAGCTGGGCCACATGCCTTGACTCATAAAATAACTTTCTACTTTTATAATTTTCATGTCAAATTACCCATTCCTATAAATAACATTTTTGCCAGGCCCAATGGCACATGCCTATAATCACAGCACCTTAGGAGGCAGAAGAGAGGGATCATGAGTTCAAGGCCAGAAACAGGCTGCATAATTTAGCAAGACCTTGATTCAAAAAAAAAAAAAAAGTGCAGTCTAATAATAGATCACTTGCAATGTACATGAGAAGTCCTGGGACCAACTCCCAAGTACTGCAAATAAACAAAAAAACAAACCACATTTTCATAGCACTCCAGAATCCTAACAAAGCATTGTGGATGGAAAAACATGGAGAGGGATAAAAATGCATTAAAGGTTTCATTCTGAGTCCTGCTCTACAGGCACTTAGGTGGAGCAGACAATGTGGGACTAAGGAAAGCCTGTAGATAGTCTTAGATGTCATACAAGTCCAGGTCATAGAACTGTCAAGTTTTCTAGGTCATAGTACTAGGAAATGTTGAACAGAAGAGCCCAGACTGGTCTGATGGGGAGATCATTCTTTCATCTGCTTCCATAAGTCCCTGAAATATGCAAAACATAAAATGTCAGCTGAAGGAGCCCAGGCAGAAGAGAAAATCTATACAAATGTAAAACTCTTTAAACAAAATTTTAAAGACAATAGCCATATAGGTTTTTTTAAGATTTAAGTGTCACAATTTCAGAAAATGTGAATAAGGAAAACATAAGCAATAGATTATAAAAACAACACTTCACTTTCTCTTTCCCTTGCAGCAATGTGTTTTAACTTCATGTTTTTTTCTTTAAATGAATTAATTTACCAGGGTGGTCATAATAGAATACCACAGCCTGGGTGAATTCAACAATAGAAATTTATTTTCTCACAGTCCTGGGTCAGAAGTGTAATACCTGGTGTTGGAAGGCTTGGTGTCTTCTGAGGCCTCTCTCCTTCACTTACAAGTGCATCTTTTTGTTGTAAACGGCCATAGTACCCTGGTGTCTGATCCCATCAGATCTTGGAAGCTAAGCAGGATCGGGCCTGGTTAGTCCTTACATGGGAGACTGCCTGGGACCACAAGGTGCTATAGGCTTGGGATAAGGAGCTGGCAGTCCACTCCTGAAACAATCAGCCATTGAAAGCCTTATAAATAACAGAGAAGCACTGACAAAATGGCAAGCATGGCACAGTGTCAGGGAGTGTTTCAATCTATTGTGGATAAGGTCACTATGAGTCAGACTCGACAGCACCTGAAAACTTTTTGGTGTGTCCTCACCTGGCCTTCTCTCTATGCATGCACATTCCTGGTCCCTCTCTCTCTTCTCATAAAGATACCAGTTATACTGGATTACAATTCACCCATATGACCTTATTTAACTCTACTCACTTCTCTATAGCCCCTATCTCCAATTAAAGCTACATTCTGAAGGGTACTAAGGTTAGGGCCTTCAACATCTGAAATTTTCAGGGACACAGTTCAGTCTGTAACACTAGGATAGAAATGTTCTCACCTGCCTCATACATTTTTCTTTCTTCAAAACTCCACATCTAGTTGCTAATAAACAAAATCCTGCTTACTATATATTAAATCAGGTTTGAGATGCAGGAGAACCTAGACCTTAATAAAAAAAATAACTGTAGAGTAGTGATTATACATGCAGCTCATTGTATTTCAGCCAAGCTCTCTCTGGGAATCCAGTACTGGTATTGGAGTCAGTGGTGTACCAATCTGTCAGCTGGCCATTGTGCTTGGCTTATAGTGGCATGGGCTGATAAGTGCAGAAACATAATACAAAAGGTATTGATCCACATACTTACTATGGCAAAGACTGCATTTTTGTAAGTTCTGTATCAAACAGAGCTGCTCGTGATTGACTTTCACAGCAGATGAAAGAATCCCACGTGAGCAATGGGATCAGTCATCAGGTTGAACTAGTTGAGTTGGGTCCAGACTATGGGAACTGTTAAGTCTAAGGGATGCAGTAAAAGAGGATACAATCTGGGTAAAGCCATTAAGATTAATGTAGCTGGAACACTCAGAAATGAGATTTGCAATGTGCCACGGATGGGCTTGTTGACTACTATGAAGGTACGATTGTAATGTTCCATGGTGATCATATCAATAATGATACAGTTATATTTCTTAACAGCAGCATGGAACCCAGAGGGCCTGAGGAAATAGTGAAACTCTATCTTTGACTTCTAGCCATTATCAATATGTATTCCATAAGCATAGATGTAAGACCAGAACTTAGCTGTACCCAAAGCTCTGGGAAACTAAGAAGCCTAGAGACTGTGCAGTGGTCAACAGAGTCTTGAATCTGTTCTGGAGTTAGGCCAATGCTTCCCTTTTTAAAGGTGTAGAGCTTGTTCTCATAAATAGTTCCAGCATCCCCCTTGAAAGAGTTATTTGTGGATATCAAGGTTAAACATCATCACTTGCAATTGGTTCTATGTCTACAAACTGTTGCAAGTGACAGCCCAGTGAAAAAGTTCTCAAACACGTGGTTCTCTTTCCCATTTTCTCATTCCTGGGCCTCAGGACTGCAAACTGGATAACATTATTTCAAGCAGCAGAGTTCTCAGTGAGGGTTGTAAATTGAATACCACCTAGGCCAGTGTGAATAAGGAACTATTCACTTATGGGGAATATTTAGAAAAATCTTGTTTAGAGGAGGCAAAACAAATTGCAGCACAAATTTATCATCAACACAGCATGAATAATTCTCAAGAAGAAATTAGAGAAAGGATAACATTTTAGAAGACTACTTTTCTTATCCTTTGGGAGAATTATGAATTTATTGGATCTGAATTAATGTTAACACTGGTGGATTTAGGCTCTTGGAAATTCATGGCATGGCAACGTTCCTTGGTGTGGTCTATTTTCATGTGGATTTTCTGATATGCAAACGTACCAACTGTTAACCTCCCAGCACACGTCCTGCCTCCCCACCCTCACATTGCCCCTTCACTTCCCATCTCCCACTCCATCTGTTTTTTCCTCCAGAATAATATTTTAGCAGATATTTAAGTAGCTGCAGTGACACCATTTACAGTGCTATAAAATTATTTTTAATCTATGAAGCTGAAGTTACTCTAAAAAATCATAGCAAACAAATTTTAATATAACTACTATACTGAAGAGCTTTGTTTATCACCTAACAATTCTCCAAGTAGGTATCCTTTTTTAATTATTTGAAAAAGAATCTTGTAAATACAAATCAGAAAGAAACCCAATGGTGTTGGTTATAGTAGAAAAACAATCTATTAATAAGAAGTGGAAGAAATCAGAAGGTCCTTGGATCTACTAAGTTTGACAAGACATTTCCAGAATTTTAAACTTTGTAGCTATTCATGTACAAGGAGAGAAGGAAAAGAAAAGTAATGAAGCATACAAAAATGAAAACTATGATTATGTATTCATGGAAAGTCCTTTAAAGGAGCAATGATAACCTAGAGCCAAATTCCAGTGAAAAACAGAAATGAAGCTCATGCACCCTGTGGTTGATTGCAATCTTACACTATGAACACACAACACTAAGAAGGGAAGGATACTGTCTACAGTGAATTTCTGCCCCTTGTCTTAGCCTACTTACCATCAGAAGCAATTCTTCCCTGGGTTTCCCACTCTTGGCTAGTAAATATCATAATAAGAGCAAGTATACACTATTAAATTACTATAGTATGTAGTATAGTACACTATGCTAAGTATTTAAGTAGTCCATGATTTTATTTAGTCCTCACACCAACCCTACAATATAGATAATCTCATTTTTCAAATTAAATGGCCTAGAAGACTGAGGTTCAGAGGAGGTAAGCAACTTGTCCATGTTCACACAGCCACTGGTACAGCTGGGACTAGAACACAGATTCACCATAAAATCCTGTGACACCTAAGAAAGAAGTTTTTATTACAGAGATTAAAAGTAAGGATACATATGTAATTCCTTTTATACTCATTTCTTCTGTGTCTTCAAGCCATGGTGGATCTTTTATTTTTATAGACAATGTCATCAATTAATACTTAAGTCAACTGTCCATAGATTGCATTTAGAACTTCCATATGAAGGCTTCTTATGTTTATAGTGGTTATGGAAATTGAAATCAGTAGTCCAAAAACTGTTCTGAGAATTATCCTTTATGCGCTTGTCATCCTTACTGGTGTTCTTACTTTTTAAACTTTTAACAATTTGGAGACCTAACAGAATAGAAACTATGCTCTTAGGGGTGGAAATATCTCTCTGGCTATGCCTTCAGTTCAAAGATTTCCCTATAAAATTAGGAAATGTGGAGGGCTCTGCTCTCTCTGCTGGGCACCTGTCAACATGTCTCTGGGACAGAGGAATAGATTAGAGGATTGATGGTGCATTTTGTCTTTAGAAAGGATTAGAGAATATCAGATTTTAGGAGAGCAATAATGAATGCCCAAGGACAGAAACCCTTTGGCACTTCACCACAGTGCCTGCTACAGAGGAGACATTGCTCAGGGCTGCACACCTACTCGGTGACAGGTCCTGCCTTAGGCTCTGAGGGCCTCCCATTGTCCTAGCCTTGCAAGTTCAATGTGTGATTGGGACACAGATGAATAAACAGGAAGCTGTGTAGAGTCGTCATTGCCAGGGGCATTTTGTGAGCACTCAGGAAGAGCACCTGTTTCCAAGAAGCCTTCTCAGAAATTTCCATCTCGCCGACATCTAAACAATGAATGAAAGATATCTAGAGATTGTAGAAAAGAATCTTCAAGGCCAGTGCTTTGTAAAATTGGAAGTACTCTGGAGTCTTCTTTTAAAAAACTAAAACAAAGCAAACAAACAAAACCCATGTTTGACCTTCATACTCAGAGATTTTATTTTGTTTTGTTTTGGCTTTTTGGTGACAAACAATGGTTTATTCTGATACACACATATCAATTTCCTACATGGAGGAAGAAGAAAAGGATTGCAATTTTGGTCAGCAATGGAGTATGTTGCTACAGAGATTCTTATGTAATGGGCCTGAGTGTGGGATGGACATTGGAATCTCAAAAGCTCCACAAGTGACTTTAATGTATGGCCAAGACTGAGAATCAGGGCTGGTAGCTCTTGGTACTGGCTTTAGTCACACAGGAAGATTTCAGAATTTCCCCAAAGATTTGCAAGCAGTTTATCTGGGACATTGATATCTTAAAAGACTCTTTGGGATTCAGAATTACTGCCTAGGTATTAGTAGTAGTACATGCAAGTGTTAAAAACATGGAAGACTTGTCCAGCTCTGGATGAGGTGCAAAAGTAGGCTATGAAAGAAAGGGAGGATCAGAACTATAAAGAGACTTGTTAGTCAAATTATGGTGTTTGACCTTCATGTTGAGTACAATCACAGTGACTTAAAGACTTTAGAAAAGGCACTGACAATACGCAATTTGCTTTAGAAAGGCTAGATGCAAGATGGAAGATCAGGAATGCATTTGGCTGGAGAAAAACCATGAGCAGCAGGATGGATGTTTGGGAGGTTGCATAAGGGACCCAGATAATTTTGGCTCATATCTCTTTACTTTCAGAGGGAGTTGGAAAAATCAACCCCCATACTCCCATTCTTATTCAAGTCCTGTATAGAAGAGAAAAGCATTATTTGCCATTCTCCATCATATCCCTACCTGGAGAAGGATGGTACAGAGCGAAGCCTCTCCTTAATAGGTCAGTAACTTCTAAGGAGGCAGTGAGTCATCACACTTCACTCTTCAGAAGCCGGGCGAAGCCTGGGATGCCACAGAAAATAAATTCAAGAACTGAACTAATCATTCTCCTGGTATGTTTTTAGCTCTGAGAAATATCCTCATTCTCTTAAGTGTTTTTCCTTATAAATTTGGCTTTTGGGGTTTCTCCTTGGGATTGTTCAGAAATGGAAGGAGAGTTAGAGAAAGGATGCACATGGCACTATCTGTCCCTGGTGATTGCTCATGCTTGGAAAATGGCCCCAAGCTTTTCATGATTCAGAAGTTTGGGAAAGGACTAGGCTGGCACTCATGGGAAAATGATGACTTGTCATCCCTCAGCAAACATGTCATAAGCATAGAGCAGGAGGTACACCTGCACACATCCGGCTCAGCCTTCCTGTGTGTGCTACTCCTGGGTGAGCCTGCTGAAATCAGCATAAATCAACTCAAGATCCATTGTGAGTTTTTATCCACCTGTAAGTTACAGCTAAGGAATGTCATAGCAACTTGGCACCAAAGATTACCCATGCTGCTAAAACAGACCACTGGGCTCTTAAAGACCTCATCTCATCATATTAATATTAAGTAGTTAAATATTAAACTCTGAATAACTTTCTTTTGAAAGTTGGGAATTTTTCATCCATATGAAGACATATCTCTAGAGAAAAGAGTCATAGTATCCTCAGATGCAGCCTTTGAGCTTTGGAAATATGGTCTACATCTACCAGAGGGGCTAAGACATACTAGATCTTTCCATTAAATTGTCATAACAGCTCTTATTTTTACACTTGTATTAAACACTTTTTATTAGGTCAAAAGACAGAGTGGCTGCTCTTTTCTTTACTCAATGATAATTGACACCATTCATTAATCTTTTTTTGCCCCATATACTTTGAAAACATCACTTCTTTAAATGTTTCCAATAATCCTGTTGTTGTTGCTGTTAGGTGCCACTAGGGTAATATTATTCCCAGTTTCCTATAGCACCTCCATTTCTTTTCTCTCCAAGGAACCAAGTCCTTGGGACTCAAGTCCAGAATAGAATTTAAGTCATAATGTAGTATTCACAGAATCAACCCCTTCTTCTTGACCTAAAAGAGTTCCCCCATCCAATCATCATTTTATTGATACACAGGCTATTTGATGACCATCTGATTTGATTCCGGCAATGAGATACAGTTACAAATAAGATACTTCTACTGTTTGCATAGTTTGTTTTCTGGTTGCCAAGACAGTAGAAACATAGTTGTTGTTAGGTGCAGTTGAGTTAGATCTTACTCATATTAACCCTATATACTAAAGAACGAAACACTCCTCAACACTGTGCCATCCCTAACACTATATCAGTGCTTCTCTGCTATTCATAGGATTTTCAATGGCTGAAATTTTGGGATTTTTGGGGAGTGGGCTGCCAGGTCCTTCTCCCATTTTTGCAGTGCTGGGGATTGAACTCAGGGACTCAGAGAGAGCAGAGCAGCACTCTCCCAACTAATCTAAACCCTACCCCAGTCGAAACATAAGGTGATAATATTTGAGACACATTCAGGTAAGACATGATAGAGATGGGGAGAGGCAAACTGAGTGGCTAGGAAAGGAATGATGAGAAAGAAACAGTCATGCAAAGTATTGGCAAAAGGGCATTTGAAGTAGAGGGAACAGCATGTGCAAAGGCATTGAGGCTGGAATGACATGATGACTGCCCACCTTTTGCTTTCTCTCTTGCATATTTTATTCCCTAGTATGGCAAAGTGTCCAGATCATCAAGGAATGAGTACAGCTTCCATGAGAAGTGCAGATGAGAACACCAACCTAAAGTTATCCCTCAGATGTCTCCCTTGTGGCTTTGTGGGCAGTCCTGTAAATAACACCAGCCACCCCCTGTATATGGGCTACTCAGGACAAGCCTGCTTATGCTTGAGTTCTCAGGGGAATGCAATACTCTCTGTGAACCTCTCTATAAACAAAAATAGCTAATTTTTCTTTAAGTGTTTAATGAATGAAAGGAATGACCTACTTATCTTCCTTTATATTTTCCTGGGACAAATATGATTAATCACTTGATGAAGTAGGAGGCTTTGAATAGGGATTACATTTATTGAAAAGCTAGGAGAAAATATATACAGATAGACAATGCATGGAAATACAGATATGCATGTTGTAATGATGACTCCAGATCTTCTCTGTGACCCTGTAGTTACTGATATTTTATTTTTTAGTTTGAGAAGCACTTCTATGCACATAATCTCCTTTGTACATCCAAAAATAAAAACCAGACTGTGGAAGAGTAGATGTGTTGTGCCATATTATTAATATTCTTGCTTTCCTTTTGAGGTTCAGATGGCGATAATGTCCTTGCAGATTCCATTGATAGTATATATTTTGCACATTCTTAAATTACAATGTGCATTCTCCTCTGATTTGCAAAGACAAATTGGCTGTCAATTATGCCCATTGCAAGCAGCATGGAAAGTGACCAACAGAGACATAGTTTTGCTCAAACAATCTGGCCAACTCTTTCCTGCCTCAGTACCTTTGCATTTTTCTCTCCTCTCTGTGGGAATACTTCTCCAACCTAGTCATATGATTGGAACCTTCCCTTCTCTTGTGTGTCACTCTCAAGATCACTTTCTTAGGGAAGACTTTTGGGATTCCCTTTTCCAAAGTAGCCTCATACTCCTACCGCAGTTATGCTTATCACATCACCCTGTTTATTTCCTGTATGGTACTTATGTTTGTATAGTTACCTTGTCATATGTTTGCTTAATTTGTTGCTGTTTCCTCCACTGCAGAATAGACTTCATGACAGTAGGGAACTTGGGAATCATGACCTCTAATCTCTCCTCAGCACTTAATCTTTATTATGGCTTGAACTGCCACCCCATCATGTATTTGACAGTCTTTAGAGATTTGTCCTTTAATGGGATAGTTAAACTTAAATGAGGTCATTAGGGTGGTCCCTAATCCAATATAGTTGGATCAATGCTCAATTTATATTATTGTAACAAAACACCTGAGATAATCAACTTCAAAAGAAGAAAGGTTTATTTCAGCTCATGGTTTCTGAAGTTTCAGAAACCCACTCCTAGCTCTAGCTGCTTCATGAACCTCTTGCCAGGCCTGGTTGATTGGCCTTGTTACTTTCAAGCCTGTGATGAGACAGATCATCACAGAAGGCATAGGGTAGAACAAGCTCTTCTTCACCTTATGACAGCTGGCAAGCCAAAACAGAGGAAGAGGATCAGTTGCATAATCCACTTGAAGGTCACACCCCCAATGACCTAACTTCCTGACACCAGACCCCAGCTTTTAAAGGTTCTATCACCCTCAATACCACCACATGCTTGGGACCAAGCTTTAAAACATTGGGGCTACATTTCAGATAGCCCTGGTATTTGAATAAAAAGTAGAAATTTTGGCAGGGAATCATGCAGAAAGAAGATCCTAGGAAGAGGCAGAGAGAAGACATCTACAAATGAAGGAGAGAGGCCTCAGAAGAAGCCAATCTTATCAACACCCTCATCTCAGACTTTTATCCTCCAAAGTTGTGAGAAAATAGAGCTGTGTTGTTTAAGCCATCATATCTGTGATACTTTCTTAGTGCAGTTTTAACAAACTAAACAACCTCTCTAAGCCTTATTTCTTCATCTCCAAGATAAGGATAATTATAGGGACTACTATTAAATGAAAATTAAATGACATCATATGTATAAAGGCATATATAATGCTGAGAACATAGAAATCATTGAAAAATATTAACTACCAATTGTCAGCTTTCTAGAATCTAAATCTTTAATTTGTTAAAGTTGTTGTTTTTAGGTGATGTTGGGTCAGTATCAGACTCATAGCAACCCTACATACAACAGGCGAAACACTATTGTCAGTGCTTCTCTGCTGTTCATAGGGTTTTCAATGGCAGAATGATTTTGGGAGTGGGTTGCTGGGTCTGTCTCCCAAGCCTGCAGTATCTGGTGTTCCCAGGTGGTCTCCCATCCAAGTGTTAACTAGGCACAACCCTGCTTAGCTTCTGAGATCTGACAGGATGGGATGCCACAGGGCTACAGCTCCAGTCTTGTAAAAGTTAACCATATCATAATGTTAGTAAATTTCAAATAGGGAGAGGTTTAGAATTATTCATATCTGCATATAAATTTGAAGTAACACAATAACTGCTATATTAAGTACTTAATAAATAATTGTTATGTTGGATTAGTGAATGCATGAATTTGTAAACATAATAGATATGTTGCTCTCTATTCTCTTAATAGGCAATTCCATTCAAGCTTTATAATACATACCAGCATCTATCTAATACAAAAGAGAAATTCTCATTACAATAGAAACAGCATCGTTATCTACAATATACATTTAATTGTGAACCAAACTACTCATCTCTAAGAAAAGCGTAATTTCTAATTTTTTATGAAGAAAGATTATAGCATGGATTAAGCTTTGCTTTACCTATATTTCTTTTTCTCAAAATAAAATCCAAACTGCTAGATGTTTCAAGACAAACAATAACAAAGAAGTAGAACATTTCACAGCCTCTTTCTATCTGGAAGAGGTTCCTGTTTGTCAAAGGTTGGCTCTGTCTAATGTCAACACTGCCACCTCCAGACTCTTATATTTTGCATTTCCTGTTAGTAATGTCCAGTGGAGGATCTGCCACATAGGATCTCCCATGGATGGGAGAAACACACAAACACACATGCGTGCACGCGCGTGCGCACGCACACACACACACACACACACACACACACACACACACTCACAACACATATGTGTCAGAGGACGAAAATTTGAGGGATGGAAAAGCCCTTTAATTTTTGTGGCAAACATACATTGTTATTATTAACTTTTATCTTTGTCATCATATGGGAATATTCCCATAGGGCAGTTTCTACCTTTGAGAATATAAACACCTAGATATCTATTTTACCTTCTGGACACACCTCAAGATTTAAAAGCTTTGTTTACTGGTTGCCTATCTGTCTCTCATCAAAGAGAATCTGCATTTCCCAAATCCCACATTACTCACATTACCTGCAAGAGAAGGTGATTAGATACAACCTATTTGCCTATAAAATCCTCCTGAAAACAACTTCCTATTTTTTCTCCATTAGAAGAGGAAGAAGGCACTAAAAGAAAGGAAATACTGTATTTTCTTACCAATTGACAGTATAAAGTTTTACACATTGAACATAGCGAAGCTGTTATTTCCTTTCAGCAATTACTGGAGGTAGATTAAACACACTGAAGGGAATACTCCCATGTGTTTTTCAGCTTGTGATGCTGTTGGGGCTTCTGTGCTGCTATGATCCTGAAAGCTATATGCCACCAGTATTTCAAATACTAGCAGGGCCACCCACGGTGAAAAGGTTTCAACTGAG
The DNA here is from genome assembly GCA_007922755.1 of Pedetes capensis. Taxonomy (NCBI): domain Eukaryota; kingdom Metazoa; phylum Chordata; class Mammalia; order Rodentia; family Pedetidae; genus Pedetes; species Pedetes capensis. The sequence continues at coordinate 61,072 of VMDO01007502.1, read as the reverse complement.
CTTCCAGAAAAAGACAGACTAGGGACAAGGACCTTGCAGCCCACTCCCAAAACAATTAGCCATTGAAAATCCTATGAATAGTCAAGAGGCACTGTCAAATATCAGGTAATGTTTGGTTCTGTGCTACATAGGGTCACTATGAGTCAGACTCAACTCAACCACCTAACAATGAAGGGAATATAGGAAGCATTTGATTTTAAGTTATGTATAAAATTCTTTTATCCCATATAGTAGCTTTCACAGATGTCCTGCAAATGCTTAATTATATTAAGTGGGCAAGTAACTGCCAATTCTAAAGAACAAACAAAAAGCTATTTTCACTTGCTTATTTGTTTGGTTTGATATGTTAATATCAGATTATTAGAGATACATTTTCTCGTTTCCTTTGTTTCTATTTTATTAGAACACTAATTACTGTCATTACTATTATTGCACTCTTTATAATAATATCTTACTTTTAAACATAATCTCTTGTTCTGAAGTACTCCAAAGTTGTTTACCACCTATTAAGCAAATTAGGCATGGCCTCACTTCACTCTCCCTCCACATGTACCCACTTCCTGAGGTTGAAGTCAGCAACTGTCTAACTGGAAGCCATCCCCAGCACAGTATGGCCTTAGCCACAGAGGCTGGGTAGGGAATCCTCAAGCCATCTTTCCACAAGCCATAGGACTAACCATCCCTGAGGGTGAAACAGAGCCAAGGTCTTTTTTGAATTGTGTGTCTTGATCAAAAGCCTAGATAAATAGAAGTGATTTTTTTTCTGGGGCAAAGCCTAAATTACTTAGAGATATAAGTCCATAAATATGTTACTTCCACTAATATTAAAGGGAAAATAGTTCTTGACATTTTATAATAAAGTCAATTTTTTTAAGTTAGAAAGATAATACTACTGAGGCATGAAACCTCTGAGAGCCATTTGAACTGCATCCAAAGTCCTCTCCTTCGTGTTCATTTTTACTAGTCACCTTCTGTGACATTGAGACCTGTCTGAATTCTATCCAATTTTATGTATTTTTTTGACATTGCATTTTACTGCAAGGTCATACCCGGAGAGCACCTCCAATTTTGAGGAATTGAAATAGAAGGCATTTTAACTTTCTTGTCCAAAATTTCTCTACTCTCTTTGTTAGGGGGAACTAGTGTTTTTTTATTTGTTTGTTTGTTTTTGTCACAGTTGTATTGTTGATAGTCTGGGTGGAAAACAGTAGTAATTTAGCTCTTTCTCCATTGTCCCTGTTCATACTCCCATTACATCCCTCTATGAGCATCCTAAATTCTCCTTCTGAGCAAGGCCATAGCAGCCCTCCCAAGCCCCATCCTACCATCATACATGAAAGGCCTCAAGAAGACCAAATCCCTCAGGTTCTAAATAACACTCTCTGCTCTCCCTCTCTCCACATCTGATCTATCCCTCCTGCCACTGCTGAAAACTTTGTCCTGGGGCAACATTCCTGGGATAAAGCATCCAGAAAGATGTCCATTGTTTATGAACCTGAGCATTAGGAAACAAAGTAAACATCACTTCTTCAAAATTTGATTTATCATTCTGGTGATCTTGAGTAATGCTTCTCAATGAAGTCTTAAATCTAGTTAGGCTGCTAAATGTGTTAGAAAATTATAAAGAGACTGACATCAGATTTTATTCATTAGCATATTTATTTTTGATTTGAGGTGAGAGAGAGTCTAATGGAGAGCAGATTTATAACTGGTAAATATACTTTACCCTTACTTATGTTCCGGGAACTTGGACGCATCTACACAGCTTGATTTTTTTCTACAGGCAAATTAAAAATCAACTGTCATAATAGTGAGGTTACTTTATCATACACAAAAACTCCAATTCCTTTTTATGGCATTTAGTCATAGTATAATCCTTTGTAATGTGCACAATCATTTAAAGGATTATGTCTGTACACAAAGTCTACAGAAAGCTCATTGTAAATTTTGAGGGTGAAAGTTTCAGTGAAGTTAAATATGATTTCAATTAGCTTGATTATATGTTGCCATGGGCTATGTTAACTAAACTTTAGGGTTATCCAAATGTCTTGAGAATTCAAAACCATTAGGACTAGAATACCAAAGAATATCTACTTATGAGTTAGATTTGATGAAGTGGAAAGAGGTCTGCATTCATTATTTCATTTTGACTGAAAGGAGAAAGACAGTGAGATATTAAAAAATGAACTGCTGATTCTAAAGTCTCCTAAATCGCTTCAGATTATTGAACATCGCTGATCTCTCCAAATTCTCAACTTTGGCAGATTAGGAAGAAGTCTGAAGTATCACCCTTTGTATGTGGCCTCCTCAAGAGCCTCTGTGATTAGCCAAGTGAGCCCAGAATCTCCCTGGGGCAATGCTAAGATTTCTGTTCTTAGCCAGAAGTTGAAGTGAAATCACAGCACTGTTGGTTTATGGAATTAAAATATTTTCACTAATGAACTTTATCGTATTAAAGTTAAATTTGTGAGTGCCCAGCCTCACTGCTAGAACAGGATCACTCCTATCCAGTTGTGCCAGAGGAAGAGTATATACGCCGAAGCCAGCTGTACCAGTTGGCATGGCTTCCTGGTTTGTTGACAGAATGCCATAGGCATGCTGAGCTTCATTTAGCTTTTCACCTGGCTATTCACTTCATTAGAGATGTCCATGAAGTTGGATGTTATGGATTTTCCCTGAGGAGAGTTTTCTCTGACAGAAAAATGGCATCCATAATATCAACTTAGAACTGCCCCCCCAAAAGTATTAATAACACTAAAGACAGATGAGAAAGCATTTGGGACAAACTGATAGTATTTTAAAATCTCCCAGAATGTTATGCACTTTGCTCTCATTTTAAAATTATAAATAAATATGTACCATTGACAATTAATCAGAAATGAGCTTCAATAAAACAAGCAAGCTTTATTTCAAATTAGGGGCAAAATGTAACTGCTCTTGAATGTAGTATTTGTTCTGTACTGAAAGAGGAGGGAGATTTTAAAAAACTCAACCAGGAAAATTTGGACTGAGTCTCTACTCTACGTGTCTTTATGTGTGATTCACACATATAATGCAAAGATTTCTGGGATAGCAGAAGATTGCAGTTTAAAAAAAATCAACCTATATAGATAGACAATTCTATAAAAATTCATTGTACAAGCAGAGCTCAGAGCTTTGAGGAGAGTAAATCATTTTCTTCTAGCAAGCAGATGTGTGTATAATTAGCTGATGTTGCCTTCAGGAAAGATGACAGGAATATTGGAGCACATATACAGACAAGAAAAAGGTAAAGTCAGATTATTGAGAAGGTCCAAAGCCAGAGTATAAGAGAAATATTCCTGTGTGAGAGAGGGAACATGTTGATTTCCTGGATGGCTTGTCACATTGGAAGTAGCACCTTGCTTTAACTGCCAATAGAACAATAAGCCAAAGGGAAAGTGTGCCTAAGAATCTGGAGCTGAAAGGAGAGTAATGAATGATACAGAAACCCAGAAGCCTCTTCTAACCTGCTTTGTTTGCGTTTTCAAATGAACTCAATCTCTGACATTGTATGATGTGTTGCATTGAGTAGTGAGGTAGACCTGGAGACTTTTATGGAAACATAAAGTGATACAAAGAATGTGCTTATAGACGCATTGCCTGATTAAAGGCTGTTACTTTAAAAAGGGAATGATCCAGTTACACAGCTAATTATAATCAACAAAAATGCATTGTATTTTTCAAGTTGACTTTCTTTCGCTTTACTTCCTTGTTTGCGTAGTTCTCTCCAAAGACTGTTTCTGAGGTACACAGGTTTTGTTGGAATATGGTGAGACAATTTGCCACCATTTCTGTTGTTTTGACAGAGAAGGAAGGAAGGAGGGAATGACAAAGCACACTCCAGGGAGCATCTGGAGAGAGTGAACCTGAGAGCCAGCTTTCTAGACTCAGCAATACCATCCACCTTGGTGAAGGACTCCTCTGCTTCTGTTTCTACTCAGTTTTGGAGGTCTTCCAAACATACGTGACAACTAACATCCAAGGAAAATGAAAGATTAATTGTTGTTGTTAGGTGCTGTTGAGTCGGTATCTGACTCATAACGACCCTTGTAGGGTTTTCAATGGCAGATTGTTTTGGGATTGGCTTGGGAGTGGATTGCCAGGCCCTTCTCCCATTTTTGTGGTGCTGGGAATTGAACTCAGGACCTCAGAGATTGCAGCACAGCACTCTACCAACTGAGCTAAATCCCAGCCCGAAAGATTAATAGAGAAGCTATAATTTTAAAGTTTAAATTTGGTCTGTGTGTATTTCTTATTCTTTAGAGAAGCACATTATTTGAAGTTACTAAGAAAATAATAGCTGCCTTCCTAACTCAAATGGCATTGTTGTTGTTGTTAGGTGCCGTCCAGTCGAGTCCTACTCTCCCAAACATGATGTCCTTCTCCAGGGATTAATCTCTACTGACTACATGTCCGAAATATGTAAGATGCAGTCTGGCCATTCTTGCTTCCAAGGAGCACTCTGGTTGCACTTCTTCTAGGACAGATGAGTTGGTTCTTTTGGCAGTCCATGATATATTCAATAGACTTCTCCAGCACCACAATTCAAAAGCATCAATTCTTTTTCTGTCTCCTTTGTTCAATGTCCAGATTTCACAACCATATGATGCCACTGAAAATACCATGGCATGAGTCAGACACACCTTCGTCTTCAATGTGACATCTTTGCTTCTCAATACTCTAAAGAGATCTTTTGCCACAGATTTTCCTAGAGCAATGCGTCTTTTGATTTCTTGACTGCTGCTTCCATGGGTGTTGATTATAGAGCCAAGCAAAGCAAAATCTTGGACAACCTCAATCTTTTCTCCATTTATTGTGAAGTTGCATGCTGACCCAGTCTTAAGGATTTTTGTTTTATTGATGTTTAGTCATCATAACCCATATTGAAGGCTATGATCTTTGATGTTCATCAGTAAATGTTTTAAATCCTCTTCACTTTTAGCAAGCAGAGTTGTGTCATTTGCATAACGCAGGTTGTTAATGAGTCTTCCTCCAATCTTGATGCCACGTACTTCCTCATAAAGTCCAGCTTCTTGGATTATTTGCTCAGTGTATAAATTGAAGAGATAGGGTGAAAGCATAAAGCCCTGATGCACACCTTTCTCAACTTTAAACCATGTAGTGTTTCCTTGTTCTATTCAAACAACTGCCTCTTGGTTCACGTACAGATTTCTCATGAACACAATTAGGTGTTCTGGTATTCCCATTTTCTGAAGTATTATCCATGATTTATTATGATCCACACAATCAAATGCCTTTACATAATCAATAAAACATAGATAGACATCTTTCTGATATTCTCTGCTTTCAGCTAATATCCACCTGACATCAGCAATGATGTCCCTAGTTCCCCGCCCCCTTCTGAATCCCGCTTGATTTTCTGGTAATTCCCTGTCTATATACTGCTGCAGTCGCTTCTGAATGATCTTTAGTAGAATTTTGCTGGTGTGTGATATTAATGATATTATCCGATAGTTTGCACGTTCAGTTGGATCCCCTTTTTTGGGAATAGGCACAAATATGGATCTCTTCCAGTCAATTGGCCAAGTAGCTGTTTTCCAAACCTGTTGGCACAAGCGTGTTAAGACCTCCAGTGCTGTATCTGTTTGTTGAAACATCTCTATTGGTATCCCATCAATTCCTGGAGCCTTGTGCTTCGCCAGTTCTTTCAAGGCAGCTTCCACTTCATCCTTCAACACCATTGGTTCCTCTTCATATGCAACCTCTTGGAATGGTTGGTCATCTACCAATTCTTTCTTGTATAATGACTCTGTGTATTCTTCCCATCTTCTTTTGATGTTTCCTGCATCACTTAATATTTTCCCTGTAGAATCTTTCACTACTGCCACTCGAGGCTTGAATTTTTTCTTTACTTCCTTAAGCTTGAGAAACAGAGTGCGTTCTTCCCTTTTGATTTTCTGCCTCCAGCTCCTTGCACATGTTATTATAATATTTGTTTTTGTCTTCTTGAGCTGACTTCTGAAATCTTCTGTTTAGTTCCTTACCTTCATCACGTCTTCCCTTTGCTTTAGCTGCTCTATGTTCGAGTGCAAGTTCCAGTGTCTCTTTTGACATGTAATTTGGTCTTTTCTTTTTTTCTTGTCTTTTTAAGAACTTTTTTCTTCCTTCTTGAATGATATCTTTTATGTCATGCCACAACTCTTCTGGTCTCCTGTCATTTGTGTCTAATGCATTAAACCTATTTTTGAGGTGGTCTCTGAACTCAGGTGGGATATACTCAAGGTCATACCGTGGCTCTCATATATTTGTTCTAATTTTCTTCAGCTTCAGTTTGAACTTGCATATGAGAAGTTGATGGTCTGATCCACAGTCACTACCTGGTCTTGTTTTGGCATTTTGTATAGAGCTTTTCCATCATCTCTTTCCACATATGTAGTCAATTTGATTCCTGTATGTTCCATCTGGTGAAGTCCACGTGTATAGTCTCCATTTATGTTGTTGAAAAAATGTATTTGTAATGAAAAGGTCATTGGTCTGACAAAATCCTATCATGTGATCTCCAGCTTCGTTTCTGTCACCAAGACCATATTTTGTAACTACTGAACCTTCTTCTTTGTTTCCAACCTTTGCATTCCAGTCACCAGTGATTATCAGTGTGTCTTGATTGCATGTTTGATCTATTTCAGATTGCAAAAGCTGATAGAAGTCTTCCCTTTCTTCATTTATGGCCTTAGTGGTGGGTGCATAAATTTGAATAATAGTTGTATTAACTGGCGTTCCTTGTAGGCATATGGATATTATTCTATCACTGACAACATTGTATTTCATGACAGATCTTGAAATGTCTTTTTTGATGATGAATGCAACCCCATTTCTCTTTAGTTTATCATTCCCAGAATAGTAGACCATATGATTGTCTGACTCAAAATGGCCTATGCCAGTCCATTTTAGCTCACTGATGCCTAGAATGTCAATGTCTATGTGCTCCATTTCTCTTTTAATGATTTCTAATTTTCCTAGAGGGCTGGAATTTAGCTCAGTTGGTAAAGCACTGCTCTGCAGTCTCTGAGGTCCTGAGTTTAATTCCCAGCACCCCCAAAAATGGGAGAAGGGCCAGGCAATCCACTTCCAAGGCAACCCCAAAACAGCCTTGAAAACCCTATGAGGGTTGCTATGAGTCAGATACCAACTCGATGGCACCTAACAACAACAGCAACAACAACAATTTTTCTAGATTCATACTATGTACATTCCATGTTCCAATTATTAATGGATGTTTACAGTTGTTTCTCCTCATTTTCAGTCATGCCACATCAGCAAATGGAGGTCCCTGTGGCTTTATTCCATTTCCATCATCATGGTAGACTCTACTTTGAGGAGGCAACTCTTCCCCAGTAGTCTTTTGAGTGCCTTCCAACCTGGGGAGCTCATTTTCCGGCACTATATCTGACAGTGTTTCTTTGCTGTTCATAGGGTTTTCAAGGCTAGTTGTTTTGGGAGTTGTTTGCCTGTGCCTCCTCCCTTGTCTGTCTTAGTCTGGAAGCTCAGCTGAAACCTGTCCACCATGGGTAAACTTGCTCATATCTAAGGTACCAGTGGCTTAACTCAACCCAACACACAAGCCCCCACCGTGTGGCAAACTGACAGATGTGTGGGGGAAAAAGGCATAAAGTGTACAAAAATGACTTATAATTCTAGGAGTTATGAAATTTTGTGTAACATATTTCAGATCTACATTAAATGAACCACTAAAATTAATACTCACGTAAATAGTGTCACATAAACCAATTGATATGTTTACAGTTAGTTTGCAGATTAATTACAATTCATTGTTGTTGTTGTTGTTTTTCCTGTTGTTAGATGCCATCAAGTTGGTATCTGACTCATAGTAACCCTAGGTATAAGAGGTGAAACACTACTGTCAGTGCTTCTCTGCTGTTCATAGGGTTTTCAACAGTGGATTGATTTTTGGGAGTTGGTTACCAGGTCTTTTTCCCAAGCCTACAGTATCTGGTGTTCCCAGGCAGTCTCCCAACCAAGTACTAACCAGGCCTGACCCTGCTTAGCTTCCAAGATCTGATGGGATCTGATGCCACAGTGGTACAGCTGCAGGCTTACAGTTCATAATGTTGGCAAAATTTAATGTGTTTGTACCTTTTCTATTGTATAGCTGACAATAGTTCCCAATGGAGAGAGTCATGTGGACTTAAAATAGCTCTTCAGGCATTTTCAATTCACTACTGCCATCTTCAAAGAAATACAGCACCAGGACACATTTAGAAAACATACTCCGTACTTTTCTCTAAAAATGCAATCTTTTAGATAGGCTGTTGTCTTCCTCTGATCCATTTGCCCTCTGATGATAGTATAGAAATTATAAGTGTGGGAGCAATCAGAGGAAAATAATTTTAAAATGCCTTCATGTTTTTTTATTTGTGGGAAATTTCACAAATCGGTATCTTGTTAGTGTTCATGTCTGGGGATTAAAAATCAATTGTTTTTAGTTGTTTCCTCTCTAAAAAGCCAGACATTCATTGAGAAAATATTAAATAAAAACTTTAGTCAGAAGAGCAAAAGAAGTCAAATACCCACATATTGCTCTTTCACACTATATACAGATGCTTCAGAATAGTATATTAGTTAGTTTTATAATGCAAATTGAAATATATGTTATTATTTGAACATTTCTCAATATATTTCTGTCATAAATATGCATGTAAATTGGACTACTAGTACCCTACAAAAAGTTATTTAAGGTATTAAAGGATTTGGTAATTCACTATTGTGGTAACTATTTCTGGGTGGACAAGTTTTAGTTACATTATTATAGAAGTTAAATTACATATTATTCTAATCACATATTATACATCCTCATACAAAAAATCATTTACCCATGCTAGTCAGACAGGGACATGTGGAGAGAAAATTGTCATTAATTTTGGGCAGAGGACAAGAAATATTGGGTTTCTAGCCTATATACCCCTATGTGTCTGTTAACTTGTCATGCTGTGGGGGCTTACATGTTGCTGTGATGCTGAAAGCTATGCCATCGATATTCAGATACCAGCAGAGCCAACTATGGCAGATAGGTTTCAGCTGAGCTTCCAGACTAAGACAGACCAGGGAGAAGCACCAGCAGCCAACCCCTGAAACAATTAGCCATTGAAAACCCTATGAATAACAGAGAAGCACTGTCAAACACAGTACTTGAAAATGAACCCCTCAGGCTGGAAGGCTTTAAGAAGATGACTGGGGAAGAGTTGCCTCCTCAAAGTAGAGTTGACCTTAATGACCAGAATGGAGTAAAGCCCCTTGGACCTCCTTTTGCTGATGTGATGTGACTTAAAAATGAGAAGAAATATAGTGGTTGCAACAATGGGCTCAAATATGAAAAGATCATGTGCATGGTATCGTGTTGGATAGCGTTTCATTCTGTTGTACTTATGGTCACTATGAGTCAGATCTGACTCAATGGCACTTAACAATAACAAGACGACTATGAATTAGGGAATAAAGTGGTAGGCTTGGGGGAGAACTTGTTTATTTGTTTGTTTGTTTTGCCAATGAGAGAAAGCTGCTTTCTACCACCAGGCCTTTGGATGGGAAATCTGAACCTGATAAGACATCAGCAGTGCTGAAATTCCAAACTTTGAATAAAAATGTATTCAATAATATATTTGGTTCCACTGGGCATTTGGATTGTTAAAAGACAAGATTGTTTCTGCCTTTGAAGTAAGTTGTTTCCACGAGAGGAAAAGCCATGTCCCTGACTAGATAAGGAGACATAGAATCCTTCGGACTGCAATACTTCAGAGCTATAGCAGCAGCATGGAGTTGGGGGGACACCCCACTGTCATTCTTAGTGCCTTGTCCAGGTCTAAACACTGCCACCTTCAAAATACTCCCACTGGATCTACCCTTTCCACGTCCCCTTTGTGCTTCACCTGCACCACTCTTATGGCTCCTGCCCTCTAATTCTGTTTCTAGGCTAGCCAACTATAATCCCTCCTCATATAATCTTTTAAAGCAATTAATCATATCATGTTTAGCTCAGTTGATAGAGTGCTGCTCTGCACACTCTGAAGCTCTGGGTTCAATCCCCAGCACTGCAATAAATGGAAGAAGGACCTGGCAGCCCACTTCAGAAACAATCAGCCATTGAAAACCCTATGAATGGCACTGATGTAGTGCAGGGCATGGCCAGTATCAGGGAGTGTTTGGTTCTGCTATAAGTAGGGTCACTATGGGTTGGACCTGATTCCACAACACCTGACAGTTGCAACAATCATGCCATGCTATTCCCCTACTTACAAGCCTCCAGCAGGACCACTAAAACTAATTACCACCCGGCCTTACAGGACCTATTCCATTTCCCACAATGTTCACCTTCATCATGTGCTCCAGCCCAGGGACTTGCTTTCTGGTCATTCAGACCTCACCTCAAATACTCATGCCCTTCAAACACCCCACACTGACTGTTCTATCACCCTTCATCACATCACTCAAATGTAATTTTTATATTTTACTTGTTATTTATTCCTTTGCTGTTTGTTTCTTTGTCATCGTGTTTGTTTATTGGGTATTCACTGCTTCTCCCAGGTAATATGGCAAGCTCTGTGACATCAGGGCATTGTTGCTATACCCAGTGCCTGGACAGTGCCTTGCAGATAGTGAGTAGGTCCTTATAAATATTAGTTGAATTTGTAAGTGAGAATTCCACAGAGATTTCCAGACATTGCTTCAAAAGAGAAATGCCATAAAATATCTTCCATTTTGAGCAAGCAGAGGAATCAGAATCATTACAGTTTAAACCTCAAAGTAAACATCTTCATTTTATATTCCAATATAATGACGTGAGACGTACCACTTAATCATATTATACCAAAATTATTTTTCAATATTTAAAGCTATAACCTTTTTTTCTACTTTCCCCTGATAGACAGATGGACCTGATCATATCAATTTTCTTCTTTCTTTTATCATTCAAAGCTGTATACCACTGGTGTCTCTGTCCATAATCTTCTGGCAGGTAGTGGCTTCCTGTTCTGAATTCCTAAGACAGTTTACCCATTACTCTTGTACAGCAGTGATCAAAGTGCTTTGTGTTCATCTGCAGGTCTGGCTTGTCTAGTACACTGAGCTCTTAGAAGGTAGGCTACCTAAGCCATCCACGCCGATATTCTAGCACTCAGACTAAAACCTACTACCTGGTAACTGTTGTATGTAAGCTTTCAGAACAAATCAATAAAAGACAGGTTTGTAGTAATGACATGAAATTTAACTGTATAGATTCTTGTTGTTGTTATTGTTAGGTGCCGTGAGTCGTGTCCAACTCATAGCAACCCTCATAGGGTTTTCAATGGCTGATTGTTTCGGTCTTGCCTCAGGAGTGGATTGCCATGTCCTTCTCCCATTTTTGCAGTGCTGGGAATTGAATCTGGGGCCTCAGAGACTGCAGAGCAGCACTCTACCAACCGAACTAAATCCCAGCCCCTTATAGATTCTTAAACACTTGTTATTTTGATATCCTCAAAAAGGGAGTATATTGAATTAACTATTTTGCCAAAGGCCTTAAAAATGTATTATTGAAAAAAAATTTTGTCCATGCTGGAGGTTGAACCCAGGGCCTTATACATGCTAAGCAAGTGTTCTACCACTGAGCTTACCTCCAGCCCCTTTTTTATGTTTTATTTTGAGATAGGTTCCTCACTAAGTTGTGCAGACTGCCTCTGAACTTAAACCCGAAATCTTCTTGCCTCTATTCCTGAGTCACTTGGATTATAGTCAGGTGCCACGGCACACAGTGAAGAAAAAGTGTTCATTTTTCTTTTACTTTATTTTCAGTACTGGGAGGTTGAACTTAGGGCCTCACACATGCTAGACAAATGCTTTACCACTGAGCTGTACCCACAAACTCTTTTTATTTAGCTCAGTTAGTAGAGTGCTGCGCTGCAGTCTCTGAGGTCCTCAGTTCAATTCCCAGCACCGCAGAAATGGGAGAAGTGGCAGTCCACTCCCAAGGCAATCCTGAAATAGTCAGCCATTGAAAACCCTATGAGGGTCGCTATGAGTCGGATACCGACTCGACGGCACCTAACAACAACAACAACAACAAGTTATGCTGCCTCTGGCTTCAAACTCATGATCCTCCTGCCTCAGCCTCCCAAGTCAGTGGAATTATAGGTGTGCACTATAGCACATTATTTTGTTTTATTTTTTATTATATTTTTAGCTCAGGGTCAACCCATTGGTATGAAATTGATTTTATTTCCCAGTTGCATTAAATCAGTTAAATCGTGTAACACTGGCCAAATCTGAACATAAAACATTTGAAACGATAATTGCAAGATATATCAGAAATTTTAAATAGCAAGCAACCAGCTAATCTAACAATATATGTCAAAAAAGAAAAAAAAATCCTCAGTCTAGCTGTTTTTCAACTTTGGTCTTTCTTTTCAGTGTATTATATATACTCCCAGCAACATTACTCTCCAGGATCAGTTCTGATTTCAAGCATGGACAATGTTTCAAATTGTGAGATCTCTGGAAGATATTCATTAATAATTCCTCTAGGCCTGACCGTCTATCACTAGTAGATCTTAGTGCTAGATTGATGCACTTCCAGCCACTTTAGGGAAGCAACTCTAGGTGGTTAAAGGCCCCAAGCCGTTTGGAAATTTAACCACCCTCAATCCATATTTCTTCTTTTATCCTAGAATAGACCTCAAGTTAATGTAACTGTAGGTGATGATGAGTGAAGAGCAAACCTAAGGCCAGACCAAGGAAGCAGTTATTCCCTTTATCCTCTCTGACAACAGCTATTTCTTCTCTTCATTGCTGAGGGTCCCTAATACACATACGAGCTTCAGCCACTTCCTTGTCTATATGTCTCCATGTCCTTCATTCAGTGCTGAGTTTCATGAGGACAAACATTGTTTCTTAATCACCTCTGCACATTTAGCTCCTGGTCATTCACAGGGCATGGAGCAGATTCTTGAACAAATATTTATTGCACTGAGCATAAGCAAGATCATCAGTGATCTCACAAAGCTGCCAGATCGGCCATCAAAGAATCTTCTAGCAGCATCTCTCATTTCTTCTCTTCTTCCCTGTGCTGTTCTTGGGCTTTGTATAGGAGTTTGAGAGTTCCAACACTGACTATATAATTAAGCCTGCAGCTGTAGCCCTGTGGCATCCCATCCCATCAGATCTCGGAAGCTAAGCAGGGTTGGGCCTGGTTAGTACCTGGATGGGAGACCACCTGGGAACACCAGAAGCTGTAGGCTTGGGAGAAGGACCTGGCAACCCCCTCCCAAAAATCAATCTGCCATTGAAAACCCTATGAACAGCAGAGAAGCACTGACAATAGTGTTTCCGCTGTTGTACAGAGGGTTGCTATGAGTCGGATACCGATTCGATGGCACCTAACAACAACAACAACATATAATTAAGAAGGTTACTAAGCCATGTGGTGGCCTGGGGTTTAGCTCAGTTGGTAGAACGCTGCTCTGCGCTCTCTGAGGACCAGGGTTCGATCCCTAATACTGCAAAAATGGTAGAAAGACATGGCAATCCACTCCACAAGCAATCCTGACACAATTGGCCATTGAAAACCATATAATGGTCGCCATGAGTCAGATCTGACTTGATGGCACATGGCAACAACAACAACAACAAGCCACGTGTAGCAAAGAAGCTCACTTGGTAAAAAGGAAAAATTTTGGATGAAAAATAAAAGAAACAGGGAGTTGGGGTGTAACTGAGTGGTAGAGTACCTGTTTAGCATGCATAAGGCCCTGAGTTCCACCCCCTGCTCTCTTCCCCATCTCCTCAAAAGCAGAAAAAATTATTTATCAAAATAGAATAATAAGTTCTGTCTTCTATATGAGTGGGCACTGGGGTGGATAAACAAATACTGCCATTGGCAAGACATCCTGCTGCCTGTTGCTAAGCAGGAATCAAGCTGGCTTTCCCTAGATGGCAGTGGAAGTGTCTGAGCTACTTCAGGTGCTTCCTCAAGAGAATCAGAAAAGGAAGGATGTGGAGATAATGGGGAAGCAGGCTCTCCCCATCTGACTAATAGGGAAATTGTTACTATCTGATAATTTTGGAGAAACTCTCCTGGAGAAACTGAGTTAGCTATCACTAGAGGAAACAAAATGAGGTGAGATAGGGCAGAGAAACCTTGGCAATGAGGGAAAAAAGCACTGGATTACAACATGATTAGAGGTTTACAGTGGTAAGATTGACCTAACAGAAGCAGGAGGTGAACAAAGCTGGTAAAGAATGACCAGAGGCTTGGCAAAGACAATCCAGGGCAAAACTGGGCAAGTCTTACAAGAATATGAAAGGAAACAGTAAAAGCCACATCAGAGGCCCTGAACTTGAGTGGAAACTAGCATGGGCTTGGAATCAGACACACCTATCTTTAGGATCTTGGTTCTATCCATCTAAACATTCCTTAACTACTCAGGGCAAGAATAATTCATTTCTTAACTGTTAAGGGCAAGTTCCTAAATCACTTTGAGCCTTAGTTTTCTCATGCCCTCAAAATGCATATACCTATAAAAGTTCATATGCATTTTTTATTGGGACCAGAGATACTCTGTTGTCCATTCAGTGTCTGGAGAACAAAAACACCTACTTTAATTTTTTGTTTTCTACAATGAGATAAATTTTCTACTTCACAGAACTTTTCTAAAAATAGATGTCTCACTGTGATGAAAGGACTACCAACACAGCATTATTTTTCAGTTGAAACTCTCCTTTAACCAGAATCTATGTGCTTCCCCAGCATATTAATAATTATTATAGTGATAACGAACTAAAGGGCTTGGGGCTTAGTTCAGTTGGTAGAGTGCTGCTCTGCTCTCTCTGAGGTTCTAAATTTGATCTCCAGTATCACATAAATGGGAGAAGGGCCCCATAGTCTACTCCTGATACAATTCCAAAAACAACAACTGCCATTGAAAATGTTATGAATAGCAGAGACTGGACATGGCTTAGTGTAAAGGGAATGTTTTGTTCTGTTATGCATAGGGTCACTATGAATCCGACCAGACTCCATGGCACCTAACATCAACAACAATTACCTGAACTAAACATTTTGCAAAGTGCATTTTTTCTGTAAGGATTAACTTGGTTGTATGAAAAGAAAGGAAGAAAGGAAGAAAGAAAGAAAGAAAGAAAGAAAGACAAGAAAGACTATATGTCCAGAAATTCTGATCTAGAAGCTGTAGGGCAAAGCCAGGAATCTGCATTTTTAACATAATAACCCCACCTTCTTTTTATGTAAAGTTTGAGAGGAGACAAAATTTTAATTCTAGCCCATGTGGATTCATTATGACAAACAATATCTACTTGTTTCTTTTTCTGAATTTTATACTGTACTCATGCAAAGTTACAGAATAAACCTATATTTTGTGGCCCACCATTTTAACCAAAGATTTGAAAGACCTCTTTCAATGTCAGGAAAGTATATATAGTTACACTTGTGATAGAGAAATCAGCTCAATCTAATGTTCTCAAGGGAATGAACAATCAAAACATGTGCCTTAATGTATATGGACCAGAGTTCATGCATTTTACTAGTTGATGTCCTCAGGAAAACCCAGAGCACAGCAAGAAGTGAATGGATGTAGACTAAAAGCAATGAAGAAACAATTTATAAAACCCAAGCAAAGGTTTTTAAAAGTGTAGCAGCATGAGGTCATTTGACACTGGGGCAAACAGCTATAAATAGCTCAATTGTTCACAAGGCCATTATGCTTCATGGCAGAGGAGAACATCAGCATCCATAATGATTACTTAAGTTATTAAAAGTTGAAAATGCACATAGGATATTTGCTTAAGAGGAAATCAAGTGCGCAATACACTTTAGAAAATGTTCTATTCAAAGTTTGTCAATATAATATGGTTTATTATTCATCTCTCAGAAAAAATGCTACTTTCTGGCAATATTTGTTTTTTAAATATGAATGGATATGTTGTCCCTTATCATAAAGAACTTGCAAATGGTACTGAACAATTAAGCAGTCTCTTTTCAAACCTCAGCCAGATTTCAATTGTAGCTGGGAAAGTATAAAACGCTACTGAAATATATGGAAGTTTCCTTTTATTGTACATGAAAAAAGTTAAGACTTCACCAAATTGTCCTTATGAAAATACATGTACATAGCACATCATGAAGAAATCTCATAGTAATTGACAGACTGAAAGCTTTAGACCTAGTGCCAAATGGGAGAGGATTGCCTGAAGTATCAAAGGAGGAAAACAGAACTTGGTGGGGAGGGGGAAGTAGCAATGAATAGGGTGAAAAACCCTCCAGTTAAGGTTAGTCCTGGTTAGTTTTAATTTCTCAGTAACAATCTGCAGTTAAAGACAAACTCTGGCTAAGCCTTGGGTTGATTCAAGGCTTAGAGTTATTTTGGACACGTGGCAGAGTCTTTCCAAGAGAAACAACATAAACCTCAGAGATGAACCCATGATAATTTTCCTAAGGAAAGCAGCACCAAAGCTACTGTCAGGGTCACATATCGTTAGTGTGCCATTGTTGTTGTTGTTAGGTGCGGTTGAATCGGTATCCGACTCATAGCAACCCTCTGTACAACAGCGGAAACACTATTGTCAGTGCTTCTCTGCTGTTCATAGGGTTTTCAATGGCAGATTGATTTTTGGGAGGGGGTTGCCAGGTCCTTCTCCCAAGCCTACAGCTTCTGGTGTTCCCAGGCGGTCTCCCATCCAGGTACTAACCAGGCCTGACCCTGCTTAGCTTATGAGATCTGAAGGGATGAGATGCCACAGGGCTACAGCTGCAGGCAGTGTGCCATTAAAGAGGTTTAAATGAGTGCTACCCAGGTGGTTTTGGTTTACTTCACTGTACACTGCTGATCTGAACAGGTTTGGGCTCACTTTGCCTCTTTCTCTTCACAAAAGACACGACCAATGAGGAGACAGAAGAACACATTTAAGAAAGTGCAAACAAGAATTGGAGCATGCATCCCTCAGATGTCATTCTCAAATGCAATGCAAAGAAGATGGTGGGTAGTAATTCCTGCTTCTGCAGATGATTAAAAGTTCAAATAGGGCACATAAAAAATAAAGTTCCAGAGGGAGATTATTCTGTACTTGGATTGAATTACTTCCCTTTGGCACATAAACTGTGTTTTCTTGTGAAATTCATTTTGGCTGTAGGAAGCTCTGGCTGCAAGTTAGCCTTCTGTTAGTGAGGAGAGCTGGGTGGTTCCAAAAGGAGCACAAATGTGTTGACTAGTTTTGTTTTGTCTTGTTTATTTTGTTTTACAGGCCACAGGGCCTAGTGTCCCCCCTGATGCTGCTGTGTCTGTGTGTTCTTCCACACAGCATTGAGCTTTATAATTTAAACACTTAACCTGTGAGACTGGAGATCCGAGAAGATTTGGGGAGAAACAAATTGAAATAGTCTCAGCAAAATTAATACAATTTCAATGGGGAATGTATGCAAAATAAAGAAAGAGGGAATCAGACAATATGAGGGGGAAAAAGTGAATTTCACCTTTGACCCCCCCCCAATGATTTCAGAGTTTGGTTCAGCTTACATTTTCTTGCCAAGTATGATGATACAAAGGGTGCAGCCATCAATTTTCAATACAATAATCTGAGGATTGTCCCTTCTCCAAGTTGTCGTTGTGTTGTTAGGTGTGGTCAAGTCGGTTTCCGACTCATAGCGACCCTATGTACAACAGGCGAAACACTATTGTCAGTGCTTCTCTGCTATTCATAGGGTTTTCAATGGCGGATTGATTTTTGGGAGTGGGTTGCCAGGTCTTTATCCCAAGCCTACAGTATCTGCTGTTCCCAGACAGTCTCCCGTCCAAGTACTAACCAGGCCCAACTCTGCTTAGCTTCCGAGATCTGACAGGATTGGACACCATAGTGCTAGGGCTGCAGGCTTCTCTTGGGCTAATCTTACCTGCAATTGAGCCACCACTGGAAATTTATAATGCCTGAGATTTTGGCTGTTTTCTCAGACTGTGAAGAAAGACTGAGACTGGCTTTCTCCCCCTCCCCAAACACGGAGCAGACCAATAGAGACCCAGTGAATGCCTCTAAATGCCATGCCTGAGACCAGGGAATATACTACTCTCTTTGTATCTGAATCCTTGGGTGCCACCTTCTCATCAGGGCCATCTGTGTTTCAGGAGAGGCTCCTTTGAAAGTCCAGACTCTAATCATGTAACAGAAAAGTTCATTGGTGAATCATCTTGCTTTATGCCAATACTCTGACCTATCACATAAAACCTACCACTCTAATGAGTTCAGAGAGGTTTAGGAACTGGAAAATTGCCCTCTGAGTCATGACTTCAGCTCCTGTGGTACTTAGGATAATGGATCCGGGTTGGGCCCCCTTGGGAAAATGTGTATTTCAGGGAGGAAGATGCCTGGACAGTATATTGAGGTTTCCTGTGCTGTCATGAGCAATTTGTGACTTAATGAGTGTATTTATAGGCACATTACAAGTCCTTTATCATTTCAGAAATCAATGAGGCAATTTCCAAAGGAAGTCAGGGTGATTTGTGGCTATGTGCTGCTCCTATTTATCCATCATAAGGAAAAAAGGAATTCATCCATTAGAGAAAACTGGAAAGGGCATGAGTTGCCAGAAAGAAAATTTGATTTTAATAAGATTGAAAGTAAAGTTAGATACCTCCACTTGTAGTTGTGCCTGACTCATGCCATGCTGTTTCCAATTGCACTGGATTCAATTTATTTAATAACTTGTATAAACAGGTATGTTCTGATCTTATAAATTCACTTTACTCTATATTTGAATATGCAGTCACATATACATATATCCAAATCCCTTCAACAAATACTTATCAGTCCTTACCTGTACAAACTCTTGCTAGGCACAACGATAAAAACATAAAATCTCTTTTCTGAGTGAGTTTATAGTAGGAAGACAGAAAGAACAGCATTTACATCACAGTATGTGCAACATGCAGGAAATGTAAGAGATCATGAGAACAAAGTAGAGGGCGGTCTAATTCTCCAAAAATACTAGAAGACATCACTGCTCTTGTTGGATTATCAACCATTCTTCCAAAGCTATTAATTTCAATTCAAATTTAAGATAATAGCAAAGGAGTTGAGATTGTTTACTTGGTTTTAGGAAAACTCCCAGCTGGGTTTCTATAGAGCTCACCGGAAAGGGTGTATTTCTAGACAAGGGAAATCTCCTTCTCCCAAATATAGAACCTCTAGGAAACTGTGTTCTGAATTTAGAAATCAACATCAAACTCTGGTGCTTGTAAAGTGGGTGGGTTGAGGTGAAGCATAAGCTTGGAGTGGCTATATGTACTTCATTCTCTTTCATTTTTCATTCATGGCAATCCTAGAATTAGGTACAAAAAGATTTGCAAACAGTATTTCTTTATATTGTTTGCAGTCAATATACTGCATGTTTGTTTGGTTAGCAAAACATGAATTTCTTTCCAAAATTAAAGCTTTAAATATAATGAAAAAAGGCTTTATAAAGCTGTATTATTCATTCTGTAAAAACTCCCATTGGATAGCCTCTATGCCAAATCTTAGTGTTTGTTTAAAGCTGAAACAGAAAAAAAAAGTCTTGTAAATATGAATGTAATAAAAATGATAAGGACCAAGTTCATATTATGGACAGCATGTTGGAAGTGGTGACATGATTATTGGATTTTATCAAATTGCACACTGGTGTGGGTTGGATATTTTATACCATATACATACATCTCAATAAACCATCACAGCAATCTTATGAAATAATTTAGGTAAGTTTTTCTTCCTTGTCTTCTAGTTGAGGAAATACAATCATTAAAATGGACATGACCTCCCAGGAGATTATCTAGCTAATAAAGAGGATCAACAGCTAAATCCAGTTCTGCTTGAATCTAAGTTCAGTGCTCTCCACGTGTGATGTGAAAATTGTCAGTATAAATATATAGCAAGGTTCTTGAGACTAACACAATAATAATTTCTAATTATATTGATGAGGTACAGTATAGCAGAAACAATTTATGTTTTATTTGATGTCCTTATGGAAGGCAAGTCATTGTGGTAGAAGCGATAACAGGAACCCAAAGGTGAACAATGCTATGACTCTCTCCTTCTACCAGGAAGACGTATGTACATCTGAAAACATGTCTCTAAATATAGTCTTAAGTATAGTCTGGAATAAAAATTATGAAACAAGAACAACTTCCCTTTTTGAGATGTTTGGGGCAGCTGTAAAGATTGATGAACATATACAGTGGCAAAAGATATTTGCAGGTTCCTGTTTATACTTAAGTTTACAATCCTATTCATTTGTTTCAAATAAGCTTTATGTCACAGCTGCCTTTAGATTCACTAGGTCTGGTGGCTGAGGTCCATGTATTACCAATTTTGAACTGTGCTCAGAAATCACGCACCAGATGTAGACAATATTGACACATCCTGATACTTGCTGTCAAGACGTAGTTCATAATTAAACCACTGGATTTGGGAACTTTAGCATGAAACTCTTGCCAGAACACACACAGGCAAACTGGACGTTTTGTTCTTTGTTTCAGACATGAGCTGTGGAATCAAAATCCTAAGTATTCACAGAAACTGCTGCAGAACAGAACACTAGTCTTATAAGTATGAGCCCAAACAGTGACCTTGCGTCCTTGAGACTTCAGATGGGGACTATTCTTACATGTATGTCTATAAATTTCTGTGTGTTTGTACCTGTCTCTCCCTAGGTTTCACATCCATCTTTCATTGGAGAATTTTCCTTTCCTATTCCCAAGAAGCATACAGTTCCTTGAACATCAATTTCAATGCCTCTTAAATGAAGCTCTTCCTCCCTCCCTAAACAATTATTCTCCTTGAATTTATGTTCCTTTTTGGAGTTCAGACACATTCATCAACTCATCAGTCAGAATCTTGATATGACTTGAAATGTGTTCCCTAAGGTAAAAAATAATTTTCTAAAAGTGCACCTTATTATTTTCAGTTTAGCAGTTCTGGGTTCTCTCCTTGACTTTTAAGAATCTCATGCTTTTCTAATTCTGTAAAGTCACAGACAGGTGAAATTCTTAGTTCATTGTCATTAATCATTAAAAGAAATCATCAAAATAATTATGCAGAATAAAAAGATTGTTATTTTCATAATCTCCTCTGAGTTTAAGCTCATTCTAACCCTACTCTCTAGATTACTTTTTGATGGAATATATTCTGTGAAAGTAGAAAACCTATATTCATAGGCTCAATGAAATACTAAGGCTTGTTCAGTCCAAAAGTGATATCATTTCCTTCATACCACTTCCAAGCTTTGCTTTTCAGGAGTCATTGTGTCATGAATTTTATTGTTTCAGAAATGGTTCTTTTGTCCAGGGTAGGTACTCCATGTCTGTAAGTAAAGACTAAGGCAGAGAAGGCCAAGGTCTGAGGTCATTTGTTTTCATTGCATGTATACTTGTGATGTGGGAAAGAAATTGTCACCAGGCCATAGTTACAAATGGTAAGCAACTGATTCTCCACCTACTACTGAGTAGAATAGGCATTTAATTTTTAGTATGAGAAATAGTTAAAGCCAATCCCATATCCTTTCCAGAGAACTGAATGTAGAATATAGTTGTTTTGATTTAATGTAGAAAGACTCAAAACAAGTTTTATAATCTTTCCAGAGAACCTTAGGGATTGCATCAAGATTATTAGAACTATGTTGGCAAAGGCCTTTGAACAGCAAGCACATGACTCACATTTCAAACATACAAACATGCGTATATTTATAAGAAATTATAAATATATAATTCTTAAAATAAGAATATATTTGAGACATTATACCAATGACCAACTTTGGGGTTTTTATTGATTATTTCTGTATGAAAAGCTCCAAAAGAATCCTTGCCTCAGGATGGGGACTTCCTTGTACTCCTGCTGCATGGCATGCTGCGGTGTCTCCTCTTAGTAAGGTTGGAGCACATTACACTCCCAATATTCTTCCTACCTTCGCTTTATTGGTTTAACACAAACTGCATCTGCTACTCAGTGCCATTTTCCCTGCTAAAAGGCCAGTGATGGTGGATAATACGTGCCTTCCTTGACACTCTAATTAAATTAGCATCTGTCTCAACCTAAGTGTGCGACACTTCATGAAAGGAACTCCAGCTCTTAAACAGTATGAGGCTCTTTGAAAAAGGAAATACATAGTCTGTGAAGACAGAACAGGAAAAAAACAGGAAGGTGTTTCAAACTGATGAGGATAGGTCTTGCACCATTCTGCAGGAGCTGCTGTGTTCATTTAAAGAGATTCTTGTTCTCTTTCCACTTGGTGACTAACAT
This sequence comes from Pedetes capensis, assembly GCA_007922755.1. Lineage (NCBI taxonomy): Eukaryota > Metazoa > Chordata > Mammalia > Rodentia > Pedetidae > Pedetes > Pedetes capensis. Next base: position 38,767 of record VMDO01007502.1, on the reverse strand, counting down.
CTGTAAGTGGAATACCCTGTCATTATTACTAACGTGCATGTCACATTAGGCAAATTACACTGAAGCCTTACAAAGGACATTTTCAGGCCAGGCATAATTCCCACAGAAAATAAATTGCATTAGTGCAAAGTGGCTGAACGGCTAGGAAAAAAAGACCATTTTATCTATTTAGATTGTTCTGGAAGTAACAATGGTGCCATCATATTTCAAAGATGAACAATACTATATATTTTCATGTTCATTGTACTGTTTTCTTATATACAATGAGAATTTATTGACCACATTTCTACTCCATTACAAAAGATAAAATGCTGATAAAACAACAACAACAGCAACAACAACAACAACATGATAAACTCAGGCCTGTAATCCCAGTGACTCAGGAGGTGAGGGCAGAAGGATCACAAGTTTGAGACCAGAGCCAGGCTGAGTAACTTCGTGAGACCATGCCTGTCTCAAGATAAAAAAGAGGCTGGTGGTGCAGCTCAGTAGTAGAGCACTTGCAAATTATGTGTGAGACCCTGAATTCAACCCTCTTAGTACCCCCTCAAAAAACACTTGATAATTTAGCTCAGCAAAAATTGTCCCTAAAACTCTATTTGTCTGGCTAAAACATCTCTGGAGATCTGCACATTTTGCCCTCAGAAGCACAACACACAACTGGCCTTCTACCTTTGAACTGGTTATTGCTATATTTACCCTTTTTTTTTTCTCATAGGATGCTCTCCCAGGCAGTGTGGGAGCTAAATCAGGCTCTGATAGGGTTTCCTCATCCTGAGCCCATTTTCTGAGCACAGTGCATTCATAAATAGCCTGTAAGGCTTTGGGCTTCTGAGGTCACTGTGCTTCACACAATTGTTCTCCGTAGGACTACGTGAAAGACAGTGCCCAGGCTGAGGCCTGCAGTTCCTGGAAGCTAACTTTCTCAGCATTGAAGGGCTATCTCTTCTGAAACAAAAGCACAAAGCTGTGCAAGGGTGACCTTGGCCATTATTCGTGGGGCCTGTGACTTTAGAAGTGGAGGTTGCTCCTGAAATGATAGGACCAACTTCTGAACCAATACCATCTTACTCTCAGGATGCCTATATGAATAGCAAAGTCATCTCTGTAATGGATAAATGCTTTGGAAATCCTCCTCTATTAAAAAGGAATGTACATTAAAGTATTACCTGAATGCTTTTCCCTCCCACTTCCTTGACACTCCTCAGTCTTAATCCTATAGGACCTCAGGAGAAGTAAATGAAATGCAGGAGGACCAGTCATTAATCAATTAATCAATAATAGGAATACATTGCATAGATAGGGGGAGAAGGTGAACAAAAAAACAGCTAACACTTAGCAGTTGGATGAGAAGGTCTGAGAAGATAGTATGAGGGAAATGACTAAGAGGAATATTAATAATTTGCCAATTTGTTGATAAGAATATATTATAATAAGTATATACATTATGATATACACACACACAAACAGACACTCACACACAGAATATAAGAGTAGTTAAGAGATCACAACTGCCTTCACTGTCATAGTCAATTGGCTTTCCCCTTATTCCAAATTACCTACTAATATTTATATAAAATCCATATGAACTTTTCAGCATAAATATCCCAAGAATCTCCATTTGTTTTCATGGAAGCTGTAACATTTAAAATGCACAACAGAACAAACTATTTCATTACTTTTCTCCAAGGCTTAGTAACTTATGGCAACCTGCGACTTTAGAGAATTGCTCCTTTTGAGACAGAGGAGATGAGTAGAAGAAACTGAGGATTGAATAAGCAACTCATTTTTAAAGTGTGTTCAAATATATTTTGGACTTGTCTTTCTAGGATGGTACATGAGGCTTTTGCAGATTGTGAACTACTTAAACAATTATTACTAAATATTTCAGATGTAAATGTGATTTAAAGTAATATAATGAATTACTCTGATTCCACATTCAGAACAAGGAATAAAAATGATCATTGTTCTTGCTCCTCTCTGCACCTCTCTGACTGTATTTGCCTCCTTTTGTGGATACAACCATTCTGCATCACTATAAATTTATATGAACTCAAATCACTGAATAAGTTCTCTAATGTCCTAAATGTATGAATGTTGACATCTTATTTTTTACCCAGTCTCTGATGTAATATGTCTCAGTTACAGATATAGTTTAATGTATTTTCTTGCCTTCTAAACTTAAGAAATATTTGAGAATATGATATAATCGAAAGTAACATTTTTTTAAAATATTGCCTCAAATAGATAATTATTTCAAATATGGAGAAGAAATTAGCAGTATCTATATTGCTGTTTTTAGGTGCTTTAGAGTTGGATTCGACTCATAGTGACCCTATGAACAACAGAACGAGAAACATTCCCTGACACTCTGCTATGCACAAGGTCCCTTTATGTTTAAGTCCACTGTTGAACCCACTGTGTCAGTCCATCCAGCCAAGGGTCTTCCTTTTCTTCACTGACTCAACACTCTCCCAAATATGATGTCCTTCTCCAGGATTTGGTCCCTCCTGATAACATGTCCAAAATACGTAGCACACAATCTAGCCATCCTTGCTTCCAAGCAGCACTCTGGCTTCACTTCTTCTAGGACAGGTCCATCAGTTCTTTTTGTGTGTGTGTGTGTGTGGTACTGGGGGTTGATCCCAGGGCCTCACACCTGCATGCTTTGCAAGTGCTGGGCCACTGAGCTGCACCCCCAGCCCTTTTATTTTTTCCTTTACTTTCTGAGACAGGGTCTCACTAAGTTATGCAGATTCCCTCTGGTCTCAAATTTGGGATTCTCCTGGCTCTGCCTCCCAAGCTGCTGGGATTACAGGCGTGTACCACCATGCCCAGCTCCATCAGTTCTTTTGACAATCCATAGTATATTCAACATTTGCCTCCAGCACCATAATTCAAAAGCATCAATTCTTATCTTGTCTTTCTTATTCAGTGCCCAGATTTCACAAGCATATGATGCAACTGAAAATTTACCATGGCATGAGTCAGGTGCATCTTTGTCCTCAATGTGACATCTTTACTTTCCAACAGCTCAAAGAAGTCTTTTGCAACAGCTTTTTCCAGTCCATTGTGTCTTCTGATTTCTTGACTGCTGCTCTGTGTCAAGTGCAGAACCAAGTAAAGCAAAATCTTAGACAACCTCAATCTTTTCTCCATTTATCATGAAGTTACATACTGATGCAGTTGTAAGGACTTTTGTTTTCTTGATATTGAGATACAATAGGCACTACTGGCTGTGTTTTTTGATCTTTACCAAAAAGTAAATGTTTCAGATACTCTTCACCTTCGGCAAGCAAAGTTGTATCATCTGCATAAAGTAGGTTGTAATGGCTAGACAGTTGTTTAAATAAATGTCAGGCTGGTCCATATGAAAATAATTCTATTGCTTTTTGCACTTTTTCTAAAAAAGGAATTTAAGTCAAACAGACCATGCTTCACCTGTCACATTTGCATTAGCCTTACCTATATTTACATAAAGGGCTGGGATTTAGCTCAGTTGGTAGAGTGCTGCACTGCCGTCTCTGAGATCCCGAGTTCAATTCCCAGCACTGCAAAAATGGGAGAAGGGCCTGGCAATCCACTCCCAAGGCAATCCTGAAATAGTCAGCCATTGAAAACCCTATGAGGGTCGCTATGAGTTGGGTACCAACTTGATGGCACCTAGCAACAACAACACAACAACATATTTACACAAAGATGTATTTTTTTTCTTATAGTTACCATCACATGCTTTCTTCTTGGGTCACATGCCTGGGTTTGTTTATTTGTTTATTTATTTATTTATTTCTCACATATTTTGCAAGCACTATTCCACTATGCTGTACCACAAGCACATTTTATTTTGAGATAGGGTCTTGCTAAATTATGCAGGCAGTCTCTGGCCTCAAACTTGAGATCCTCCTGGTTCAGCCTCCAGAGCTGCTGGGATTACAAGCATGTGATGCCATGCCTGGCCACCCCTTTACACAGATGTGTAGAGGAAATGGCCTCAGAGTTAATATCCTGAGAACCCCAAAACCAACTGTGTATTCATTTAAATCAACACCAACTAATGATATGACTAAATTTCCAATGCTAAATTAAAGATCTTTCTTCTTTACATAACCTAAAAGAACTGTGCTACCTTTGGGTTCCAATAATATTCCTTAGTTACAGGCACATCCTGAAATTTGAGAGCTGTTGTTGGGCTTGTTCAGCTGCCAAAGTTGCCCAGGAAACCTGGAGAAGTGGTTGAATGAGGCGGGGCCGTGTCACTTGGCTTACCGAGGAGAGCAATTTTCTTTTAAAGAGAGTGCAATTAACTTCTCTGTGTATTCAGGTACCTGGTTCTAGGTTTGTGCAGTAACTCCTAAAATATTCCTATCATGTCCTTAAGTCATAGAAATGACAACTCTCAGTTTCTAAAATGAACTAAAATAGGTGGAATTTATTTTAAAATTTTAGGGATGCTGTCATGCAGCAGTGTTAGTGACAGGGTAGAAGCTGTCAAACTTCGGGCTTTCTCCCTTCGCATTCCAGAATACTGGTATCACCACCCCAGCTGAGCTCCTTCCTGCTCAGCTACAGAGAAGAACGGAGGGCACTGCTGAGCAGAATTCCACGTGCAGACCTGGTGGTTAACTTATCCAGCTGGGAGAAGGGAACTCACAGCCCTTAAAGATGCTATTCCCTACACTGGGGACTAGAAATCTCTAGGCATAATTATCCCACCTCCTCATATAAGTTTTCCCCACCCCTGTCCACATTCATCTAGGAAACTGCAGCACAATTATTTTCTAAGACCCCCTTGAGAACCTGCTAAGATATTCTAACACCAAAATAATTGAGGTTGTAATGTGAGACTGAAAGGCTGATGTAGAGGAGAAAACATGGATGGTGACCCAGGCTTTGTTTCACTAGACTTTAAAACAAAATCTTATATATCTAGATGCATTTCCCATTAGGATTCACCACCCTCTCAACATTTGATAATCCCCATTGTTAGGCCATGAGATAGGCATTAGCAGGCCATGGGGAAGAAGAAGTTTTTAACTGACTCTTGCATTCAGTAGTGACAAGCCATATGCCCTGTCAAATCCCTAAAGCCATTGACCGGACAATGTTCTAATGAACCCCATGCCCTAATCCAAGACCAATAGCTGCCTGAGTATAAACAAAGACAAACCTTTCTATGAAATGTGCCAAACAAGTCCATCAAGCCATTTTACAAAACGAACATTCTAGGCCCCATATGCACTACCACACAATACTAAACAAAGGGCTTTTCCAGATGGGGCTTCAGGGCTCATATCACACCAGGTGTCCAGGGTTAGACACCTACAGATGAAGTCATATTGGCCAAGCCATAGTTTGAACAAAACCAGAGGGAACACAAGCCCTCTTTTTCTCTTGGTTCTTCTTTTCTCTTCTCTTCTCTTCTTTTCCTCTTCTCTCCTCTCTTCTTCTCCTCTCCAGCAGATGCATGCTTGCCTCTCTCTTTTCTCTGGCCCATAGTCTTCTCTGTCTATCCAAGACACTTTTCTTTATAAAAAGCTTTATTAACTCTTCTTCTCTCTCTGGCTTTATATTTTCCTGGGGAATAGAAATGTCCTTCTGCAATTCACCCAGAGAACCAAGGCTTCTCCAAGTTCTTTTCAAGGTTTATCGAAACTTCTCTAGGTGCTTCAGTTTACACTAGTAATTATTTCCTACAGGTGTACTATCTTGTACAATAAATCTTGCCTTTATTCTATAATTTCTATGTTGGTTATAAATTCTATGTTGGGTATAATTCAAGGTTTGCTGCTAGCTTCCTGAACTCACACTCCCTGGTAACACCCATGATGACCTGAAATATTATAATTCAAGTCCTGAAATTGAGTTTCCTGCTTTGTTTTAAATTCATTGTAATTACAATAAGGAAAATAAACTAGGGGCAAAAAATTACATGTTCTCTGCTTTTCAAGAGGCTTGAATGTACTATCCTATGTTATTGTTGTTATTAGGTGCCCACTGAGTTGACTCCAATTCATAGTAACCCTCATAGGATTTTCAATGGCTTATTACTTCAGGATTGTTTTGGGAATGGGTTGCCACATCCTTCTCTCATTTTTGCAGTGCTAGAGATTAAAGTCAGGGCCTCAGAGAGTGCCAAGCAGCACTCTACCAACTGAGCTAAACCCCAACCCCTAATATATATCTTCTTACATCTGAGTTCTTACTCTTTTCCTACCTTTTATTGTTGTTAGGTGCCATGGAGATGGGTCTGACTCAGTGATTCTATGTACAACAGAAGGAAATGCTCCCTGACATTATGCCATGCCACACATTTTCAGCACTTCTCTGCTATTCATAGGGTTTTCAATGGTTGGTTGTTTTGGGATTGTTTTGAGAATGGGTTTCCATGTCCTTCTCCCAGTTTTTGTGGTGCTAAGGATCAAACCTGGGGCCTCAGAGAGAGGAGAGCGGCAGTTTACCAACTGAGCTAAACCCCACCCCATCCTGTGTTAATGTACTATAAAATCTACCACAATTGGTAGGACCATATTTGATGTTGACTAGTTTTGAAGAAAATACTCTGACATGCTCAGTGACAGACCTAACACCAATCTAGAAGGTGGAAGAGAATGAAGAAGCAGCTGGTGTCTGAGAGGAACCTAGGATGTTTCCTATCCTATATTATGTGAGAATGAGTCAGAGGAAGGAGAGACACAAAAGTGGACAATGCCTTGTTTAGTCTTAAGGGACTTCAGGTCCATTTCTAAAGATCTCTACAGAGATATAGAGAAATATTTTCTTATTACCAACCTCTCACTACTCTTTCTGTCTGAAAGTATTTCCTTTGAGTTGGTGCAAGGCCTGGCTGTAATGTAAATCTGTCTTCCTCCACTCTTCCCCAGGGAAATGGTAAAGACCTGCCCTGCACATTAGTCTGTGTGCAGACAGCTGTCAAGTAATTTCAGGCTAAGGTTAGTTAATGAAAAACACAACTCTTTCTAATCCAAGCTAATAAAAAACCCTTGATATTTACTGGCTCCTCAGGATGCTCATCTTCCATCCCAACTAATATCCTCCAAGATAGGATTTTTAGGGACAAGTCAATTAAAGTCTATGTCTTAGAAAAATCATTTTTGATATTTTTGACAGTTGTTTGAGACCATTAAGTCAGCCTTTCACAACCCATGAAGGAGACTGTCCTTTTCTTCTCTCTTGGTCCCTTTGGAGGGCCCCTTCCTTGAATAAAGCTGGCTCTCCCCAATCTTTGTGGGGTTTCAAAGATCATCATTTTTCAATCCTTCACGTTTTTGCACCTGGATTAAGTACCAGAAATAATCAAATCAACCATGCTATGACACAAACCGGATGTTAAACCCACTGAAAGATGTCTTTTTATCTCCTATTTCTAGGGTTGTACCTATAGCCCAAGATTAATTATTTTTTTCTTTCTCTCTTCTTAGGGACTTTATTTTCAAAACTTCATTAACATTATGATATTCTCTTTGATTTTGTAATGATATGATTTTCTAAAGTCACTTAAAGAATGTGAATTAATTTTGTCCATTGTTTGAACTATAAGTTGCAAGATTTAATAATTCCTTTTACTTTTAATTTGAGATAACTTGTTACTATACTCAACCTATAGATGCCATCTCAAAAGCCGCTCTTTGTTGTTAGCTACCATCAAGTTGGATCCAATTTGTAGTGAACCTAAGTACAGCAGAACAAAACACTACCCAACACTATGCCATGAACAGGATCTTTTAATATTTGAGCCCAATATTCCAGCCACCATGTTTCTTCTCATTTTGAGTCATGCCACATCAGCAAAAAAAGGTCTGAGAGGTTTTACTCCATTCCCATGATTAAGGCCGGCTCTAATTTGTGGAAGCAACTCTCCTCAGTCCTCTTCTGAATGCCTTTCAGACTGCAGGGCTCATTTTCTGGCACCATATTTGACAGTGCTTCTCTGTTATTCAGAGGGTTTTCAATGGCTAAATATTTTGGGAGTGGGCTATTTGGTCCTTCTCCCCAGGTAGTCTTAGTCTAGTAGCTCAAACAAAATCTGTCTACCCTGGGTGGCCCCGCTGTTATCTGGAATGCCAGTGGCACAGCTTTCAGCATCACAGTGACACACAATCTCCCCCAGATTTTTGGAAATAAGATTACTTCTTCAGAGTTAAACCATTATATCCACACTTGATTGGTGAGATAAGCCTTCTGCAGAAGTGACCTCGTGGTTCACATACATGTCACCTAGATGTTTCTTTAGCATCTATATTCTCATGTTCCAAATCAGAGATATCAAGAGTCTACATTTTTAATAACTACCTTGAATAATTGCAATGCTAATATTTTGAGCAATGTAATTTGATAACCAACCAAGGAACAGTAAGAAAAATAGCCCCCAGAAATCTAATTAAGACTTAATAGAGGTAAAAGGAGCCATCATCTAAACAATGTTGTTAACAAAATTGAACAGAAAACTTATGGAAGGGGAGAGATTCGGGTTTTGCATAGAGACCACAGAAGGGAAAGCAAAAGCACTAGAATTTGTACCACACTCCGTTCATAGATAATATCCTGATATTCAACATGGGCAATCATGATTTCATGGTAACTATTTCTTCACAATGAAAGTATCAATGTCAAGCTTTCTGTGATTTAATGGCAATATATAGTAAATAGTGTGATCTATTTAACAACTTTTATATAATTTGGAGGAATTTTTACACATTGTGTCTTGTGAGTATGGTTCAAATGAGTCAGTTGCTCTAAATCTGATCATCACTGTATAGAGTAAAAAATGTTTCTGACCTTTGAAAGAAGACTTAAACTTTACCCAGTTATGATCCTGTCTGCTCATTCACTCCCTAAGCAGACCTGACATAGTGAGGCAGAATTCTCACTCATATACGGGAGCTGAATCAAATATTAAAAGAAGGAAAAAATTGTATGCAGAAGTCAGAATATAATAAATAGCTAAAGTTGACTTAGCGGAGAAGGCACAATTTGGGGAATGCAAGAGAAGGAGGGAGGGATCTAGCAAAAGGAGGAAATCCTGTGAAAGGAGAGAGGGGAGAGGAGGAACTAGAAGGCGTGGGGAATGGGGGAGTGGGTGATGTCAGGGTGAACAGCCCTACTTTAATAGCTCTGGAAATAAATACAATTATACCAATAATACCAAAGAATGGTAATAACATAGATGGGCTAGAAAATCCAGGTAATAGTACTGACAATGTAAAAAGATAGTTCACTACAGAAAAAGTTTCGATCTTAAACATAGTTGGGATCCAAGAATATATAGAGAAATATTACCACAAAAAGACATGCAAATGGAAGAGAGATCACTAGTGGGGGTGGGTGGGATGGGGGGGAGGAAGTGCACAAGAGGGTAAGGGGGAACTTAACTGTGCAATGTACAACAAAATGCATATATGGAAATGTCACAATGAAATGCATGTCAGAATGAAACACAGTAAGTTGTACTTTAAAAATTTCCAATAAAAAATGAAAAAGAAAAGAAAAGAAAAGAAATGGATATCCACTGTTTGACTGGTTTGAATGGGCACTTCACCATTTATAAGAATTTTCATAAATGATTCAACCTCTCAGAAGGCCAATAACTGTTTTGTAAATGAGAGTAAGATTTAGTTCAAAGAATTGTAGAAATAACCAAGCAAGCTAATTTATGTCAAATTCCCTTTATTGGTAACTTTTAATTTCCATTAAAAATTTCCTTAACATTTCCCTCTGCCTAGCAACTAACTCACCGTACAGCTTACTTATATTACCCTTTTTTAAATGCAGTATTTGGGGATTGAACTCAGGGACTACTGCATGTTAGGCAAGTCCTCTGCCTATCACTGACAAGCACCACCAGCCCCTGTTTTACTTTTTTATTTTAAGACAGGGTCTTACTAAGCTGTGCAAGCTGCCCCTGGCCTCAAACTTGTGGTCCTCCTGCCTCAGCCTCTGAAGTAGCTGGGGTTACAGGTATGTGCCATGGTGGGTGGCATTCTTTGTTACTTTTATGTAATTTCACATTGTAAGTTGATTTTTGAAATCTCATGTACCATACATATATGTATATATGTGATGAACCAAATAATTCAAAGTGATTATTTCTGAATGGTGTACAAAGCCTCACTTGTCAAACTCACATACATAATATTTATTATTTTCAAAAGCACTGTCAAATGTCATTAAATGAATTCTATAATTGTTTATTTTTTCTTTTTTTCCCCTTGAGACAAGGTCTCACTATGCAGCCTAGAATGGCCTTGAACTTCAGATCCTCCTGTTCAGCCTCCTGAGAATCCACACACCAACTGGACTCTATGTTTTTAAAATTTAGCTTGTTAGAATTATCAGTAGACACTTTAAAACTTCCAAAGGTCGTTATGTACCCAGATTAAATAACTAGTTTATTTGATAGCAGGTCCCAGGTATTAGTATTTTTTTAAACTCCCCAGCAGGTTCCACTTTGTAGCCAAAGTTGAAACTCTCTGTTCTAACCCCAGAGTGCTTACACTCACATCTTTACTGACTCAAGAGATGATGCCTTTTAAAAGTTTGTAAAATCTTGAGATTTAAATTGTTTTTTCTAAAATGATTTCAAAGTAGTTTACTAAATCATACTATAGATCAAAACAGATAGATTCCCTATGCTCAGTCCTTAATATATTTTCAAATCTTTGTTTTTATCCATTCTGTTTAGCTTAAATTTTTCTGTAAAGAAATCTGAGCCATTGAAAATATGTATTTCAGATGTCATGTACCAAATAGAAATTGAAAAGGCTGAGATGGCTAGTTATTTGGAACACTCTAGAGGACAAGTTAAGGCATTAATAATGCTTGGCTACATCAAATTGAAGAGAATGGACCCACCCAGACACCAGAAAATCCTCTAGGGGGAACAGATTTGAAGAGATACAAATAATAGGTCACTAGATGAAACACAAGAGAGTTGGGGGGCATGGTGTCAGGTGACTGACAATAATTAACAACATGCAGATGCTTCACAACTGAAAAGAGTCAACAATGGGCTGTAGGAGACCTCTCTGCCTTGAGATGGAAAATCAAGGGTTGGGGTATCCTACTGGCAGAAAATGTCCAAACCTCCAAGAATGCAGATGATTGACCTAAGGAGATTGGAATCAGGTAACTAGATCAGGATTCCAGCATTGGCAATGGGGATTTTTTGATCCCAGTTCTCAGGGTAATTCAATTTTTAAGAAGTCAGCAGTCTAGTTGCTGATGTTTCAATGAAAAGACAAAAGCCATAATAGTGAAACAGTTACACAAAGTTCAGTTTGGATCAGAAGTAAAGGTGGCTCTCCCAGCTTCTTAAATTCTGCCTGGCAAGAAACAAAATCGATGCCATCCCTAGAGCAAATCTCATCTACTTATAGAAGTAAAGCAGCCCCCACTCTGAGGAGACCACATCAAAATCCAGGGAGAATACATGTGGCTTGCAAGAGTGCTGATGGCCATTGCTCATCGGTGACATCCCAGCTGGGATCTTGGGAATCTTCCTAGAGGTGACTTTCTCTCTCAGCATATATAATCAATCACACCCCCTATCAAATCAATCACCAGCTTCTGTCAATTCTAACTCAATAGTATCACTTAAACATATCCAATTAACTTAATCCTCCAGTGGTTTTCCCTAATTGAGGCTGACATTATCTCTTCTGTGGATTAGCGTATCAACCTCCTAATAGATCTGATTCCTCAAATCTACTGTAGGTAGCCAGACGCAGTGGTGTAATCCAAGCACTCCAGAGCCTGAGGAGGATTGAAAGTTCCAGGCCAGCTGGGGCTAGATAGGGACATATTGTCTCAAAAGAAACAAATGCACATGAGTTTTACTACATATTAATCAAAAACTTCTATAAACTTTGTAAATTGATGAAAGTGTAACCAAAAGTGATATAATAGTTGCACAATGGAAAAAGCAAATGCTATATTACTCTGTACCCCACTAACATTTATCAATAAAAGGAAAAAATGAAAAAAAGAAATAAAGTTTAGTTTTGACAGAAATAAAAAAAGAAAGAAAAAACAGACAAAAATCCACTATAGGCTATCTATGCATATATGATACATACATATATATATATATATATATATATATATATATATATATATGCATGGCCTAAGCTTCTTCAGCTTCGGTCTTTGCATGCTATTTAGAAATCTTGTTGTTAGGTGCAATTACAACTCATAGTGACCCTCATAGGGTTTTTGATGGCTGATTGTTTCCGGATTACTTAGGGAGTGGATTGCCACATCCTTCTCCCATTTTTGTGGTGCTGGAGATTGGACCCAGGACCTCAGAGTCTGTGGAACATTACTCTACCAACTGAGCTACATCCCAGCCCCATTTAGAAACCAAACTTTCTACAAATATTTCCTCAGAATAGTTCTGAGAATTCCAGGGAAATTTTGCATGGGAACAAGAATGAATTCACTTGGCTTTTGGTTCTGCTGCATGTACTCTAACCCTTTCCTTTTAACATCCCTATGTCTTTCAGATAGTGCGATCTCCTGCTGTGTATTGCTACATCTGTTGGAATCTAGAGAACATCACCAGTGCACTGCCTCCATTCTTTTCTCCAAGAATCCGGTGATACCCTGGAGCCCTCAATTCATGGTTGTTTACACTCAAGGAGGTGTTAGAAACTTGTGCTGGGGTCAGGGGAAAATTCATGTAGTCATGTAGAATAGTGTCATTATTCTTTTATAGTGTTTTCAGGCAAAACTCATAGGTCCAATTCCAAGTTAATTTCCCTTTTATCTTTTATGACCAACATTCAAAATCTCTATCTAGGTCCCCAGAGAAAGAAGAGAACAAAACACTCAGCAAGATATGTAGGCTGACCTGCTCTTTTTCTGAATATATAGAATAAGGCAACAACTTAAGCATAGCTGGTGGGAAAATGGAAATCCACAGGTTAGTGGAGGGCTAAGTGGAGAGATGCCTAGACTCTTTGTGATCTTTCACTATCTCATTTGTTCTAATTTTGTATTATTATTATTATTATTATTATTATTATTATTATTATTATTATTACAGTACTAGGGGATTGCACATGCTAGGCAAGAACTTTATCAGTGAGCTGTACTTCTAGCATGTTTTTATATTTTATTTTGAGACAGAGTCTCAATAAATTACATAGGCTGCCTCTGACCTGGAACCTCCAATCCTCCTGCCTCAGCCTCCGGAATTGCTGCAATTACAGGCATGTGCCCCTGCACCCAGTTTTTTATTTTGTTTTTTCAAGGAGGGGAGGGGTAGTTGGAGGAAGAGATTCTAATTTTACCAAGCTGGAATGAGACTTTGGAATGGACACCTGGAGGTTTATCTTATTTCTTTTATAAATTCCTTTATTCTGAGAGGTAGATAAAATCATAATAATCTGATCCTGGTGGAGTACATAGCTGGTACCCAAGAAGTAGATCTTAGGCAGGTAAAGTGAGCTCTCATAGCTTTCTAGATCTTGCTTAATAGTTCTGACTTCCAAAAACTGTAAGTATATTTTGAGAAGGGATTAAAGACACTCCTATTTTAACTTGTGAGCAGCCTGGGAGGTGCATTGTGAGGGATCAATTACTTTCTAGACTTCCAATTGAAAATTTAGAAGTCCTATCTTCTAACCCAGATTATTTGGGTTACTTCCCTTTGACATGTTTCAGTTTATTTCCTTTTGGTTATACCTTGCTGTTAAGTAAAGTCTAGCTTAACCATTCATCCTGGTCAGGACTACACTAAGGAAAATTAAAGAACAATGTATCCATATCTAGGGCAGTTTGCTAAAAAAGATCAATAAACTCTCTCCTTCAAAGCTACATCTCTCCTGGGCATTCTAGCACATACCTGAGCTCTCAGGACTTGGGAGGCTGAGGCAGGAGAATCACGAGTTCTAGGCCAGCCTGGTCTATATAGTAAGACTCTGTCTCACAATCAAAAACCAAACCAAACCAAACAAACCAAGCCACAAGTCCAAGGGGAAAGTGGATCACTGAAGATAAAAAGTGGGACAGTGAGTGCTAGTTTTCTCCACTACAGGAAGCCAGTCCTTCCAGAGCATCTACAGAATTTTGTTACAAAAGGTGGCAAACTGAACCTATAGGTTACTTCCACTGGTGTAGGGTGGCAGAGGTGCTGGGGTTTCTGGAGTATCTCAAGAATATGGTGAACCTTCCCGGGTCTTTTCTTGGAGCTAGTTAGCTGTCATTTGAGCAGAGCATCGCTGTTCCTTCAGCTGAAATCAAAGGCTGACTCAATCCAGCTCCACAGATAGAGGAAGAAAGAAAAGTAGAATAGATGAGCCAAGAGACTTTATAAGTATTTTCTGACCTGGAGCCTTGATTTATTGTGACTCTTGGGAGGGCATGCAACTTCATGGTCATTAGGGAAATATTTAATGAGCACCTTGTAGCAACTTCAGAAATAGTCTGAGGTTTATATCCAGAGAAAAATGTCTGCTGAAACCCCAAAGGATGCAGCTGAGCTCAGGGACAGAAAGCTTTTTGATGTCTCCTGACAAGCAGCATCACCTGATGCACTCTTTATTTCCATTCTCTGTCTGATGTGTCTACATCCCCTTGATTTCCTATCTCAAACTCATATACTTGCTGCTGTCTATTTGCTTTCTCAGTGGGTTGAACTATGCCTCATTACTTTACCTTGAGCATGACCCTAATAAGATTACAAAATTTGGAAGAAAAAATAGTATGTGAATAGCCCAGGTGAATCTACCTATTCTGTAACCAGACATAATCTGTAACTAAGACATAATCAAGAAGAACTCTTTTCAAAGGCCATCATGGATATTTGCTTTTATATTAACATATTTCCCATACACTTTATCCATTTTCCTTTCCTGTGAAATCTCTCTTTAATTGAGATATAATTTGCCTTCTATACAATTCATCCTTTTAAAAATATACAATCAGTGATTTTTAGCATATTCACAAAGTTGTGGAAACGTCTTTATCACTTATATTCAAATAAAGCTGGCAGTACTAGCCAGAGCAATTAGGAAAGAAAAGGAAATAAAAAGAACCCAAATTTGAAAAAGGGAAGAAATAAACTTATCTGTTTTTAGATGGTATTATCTTCTATTAAAAAAAAAGCTAAACACACACATGCACACACACACACACACACACACACCTGTTAGAACTAATAAATAAATTCAGCAAAGTAGCAGGATATGAAATCAACACATAAATATTGAGTATGTTTTTATACATTAACAATGAACAATCTGCAAAGGAAATTACAAAAACAATTCCATTTATGAAAGCATTGAAAAGAATAATATGCTTGGGACTTAATTTAACCAAAGATGTGGAAGATTTGTACAATGAAAACTATGAAATACTGCTGAAAAAAAATGAAATTGAGATCCATCTCATGTTGTGGACTAGAAGACTTAATATTGTTAAGATTTCAATCCTATCTATGATGATATATAGGTTTAATACAATCCCTATCAAAATCCCAATGTTTTTTTGAAGAAGTAGAAAAACTCATGCTAAACTTTATATGAAATATTAAGAGAATCTTATGGAATCCTGAGTAACCAAAACAAACTTGAAAAAGAACAGAAAAATTTCAAGACTTACAATTCTTTATCTCATATCTTACTACAAATGTACAGCAGTCAGAACAGTGTGGTACTGGTATAAAACGAAAGGGGTGTGTGTGTGTGTGTGTACATATATATGTATTTATTTATATTTGTTTATGTATATATTTATATATGTATGTATTTATATATACATATGTCTATACGTTATTTATTTATTTTATACCAGTGGAATAAAATGGTAAGCATAGAAACAAACCCTCACACATATGGACCAATGGATCAATGGATGCCAAAACTATTCAGTGGGAAACTAGATACTCACATGCAAAATAATGAAGTTGAACTCTTACCTAACATCACATACAAATATTAACTCAAAGTAGATCAAAGACTTAAAATGCAGCTGGGCACAGTGGAGCATGCCTGTAATCCTCTGATTCCTTTAGCAGAAGCCTGAGCCAGGAAGATCTTAAGTTCAAGGCCAGAGACAGGCTGTAAAACTTAATGAGATACTGTCTCAAAATTTAAAAAAAATTTTTTTCAGGGTCTGGGAGTACAACTCAGTGGGAAAGCACTTGCCTAGCATGCATGAGGCCCTGGATTCAACGCTGTAGCACAAGAAAAAGAAAAAAAAGACTTAAATATAAGACTAAAGTTATAAAACTATTAGAAAACATACAACAAAAACCTCATGACATTGAATTTGGCAGTGATTTATTAGACATGACATAAAAGGCATAGGCAATGATTGTAAAAACAGATAAATTAGACTATGAATTTTTAGAAAAGCTATTCATCAAAAGATGATATTAATAGAAGTTCATTCTACTGAACAGGAGCAAATATTTGTGAATTTATATCTGATAAGGGATTAGTAGTTGATAAGGGATTAGAGAAGTCTTAAAATTCAACAACAACAAAACTTGATTTTAAAATAGACAAAGTGCTAGAGGAAAACAGTGGAAATGCTTCATGACAATGGGTGATGGTTGGTCTCAGCAGGTTTTTTTTTTTTTTTTTTTTTTTTTTTTTGGATATGATTCCAAAAACACAGGCAACAAAAGCACAAGACAAATGAGATTACTTCAAACTAAAAACCTTTACATCACAAAAGACAACCAACAAAGTGAAGATACAATCCACGAATAAGAGAAACATTTTAAACCACACACCTGATAAGGGACTAATTCTAAAATATATAATGAACTCAAAAACTCAATAGCAAGAAAACAAATAACTCAATTATAAAATGGGAAAAGGACTTGGATAGGCATTTCTCAAAAGAAATTATAAATGGCCCACAGGCATATGAAAAAATGCTAAGCATTTCTATCATCATGGAAATACAAAATAAAACCACAATGAGATATTACCTAACACCTGTTAGAATGACTATTATTTTAAAAAAATCTAACAAGTGTTAGTGAGGATGTGGACTCAAGGGAAATTTGGACACTGTCAGGGAGAATATAAATTTGCACTGTCATAAGAAATAGTAATGTGGAAGTTTCTCAAAAAACTAGAAATTCATGTAGTATATGCAGATGACACAACTCTGTTTGCTGAAAGTTGAGGATTTGAAACATTTATTGATGAAGATCAGAGAACACAGTCTTCAGTATGGACTGCACCTCAATATCAACCAAACAAATATCCTTACAACTGGGTCACAAAGCAACTTCACAATAAATGGAGAAAAGATTGAGATTGTCCAAGATTTTACTTTACTTAGTTTTACAATCAACACCCACAGAAGCAACAGTCAAGAAATCAAAAGACACATTGCATTGGGAAAAGCCATTGCAAAAGACCTCTTTAAAGTGTTCAAAAGTAAAGCTATTACATTGAAGAAGAAGGTGCACCTGATTCATGCCATGGTATTTTCAGTCTCATCATATGGTTGTGAAAGCTGGACATTGAATAAGGGAGACAGAAGAATTGATGCTTTTGAATTATGGTGCTGGAGACAAATATTGAATATACCATGGACTGCCAAAAGAACCAACAGATCCATCCTAGAAGAAATGCAACCACAATGCTCTTTGGAAGCAAGGATGACTAGACTGTGTTTTACATATTTTGGACATGTTGTCAAGAGGGGTCAATCCCTGGAGAAGGACATCATGTTTGAAAGAGTAGCAAGTCAACAAAAAAAGGAAGACCCTCAACTAGATGGATCGACATAGTGACAGCAACAATGGGCTTAAACATTAAAAAGATTGTGTGCTTGGCACAGTGTCAGGGGAGTATTTCATTCTGGTGTACACAGGGTTGCTATGAGTTGGAGCCAACTCAATAGCACCCAACAACAGTAATGACATATGAACCAGTAATCTCACTACTAGGTATGTACCCAAAGGAAATGAAATTAGTATGTTTGAGATACTTCTGCTTTCCTCTGTTCATTGCAAGACTATTTACAATAGCCAAACTGTAAACAACCCAAGTGTCCATCTGAAGGTGAGAGGATCAGCAAAATGCAGTATTCACATGCAATGGAATATAACTAACCCTTAAGAAAGACAAAAGTCTGATGTATGCTACAACATGGATAAACTTTAAGGACATTACATTAAGTGAAATAAGCTGATCACAAAAAGATAAATACTGTGTGATTCAAATGCAAAAGTTAAAATTGCATATATTACTCATATGTTTCTGTAGTATGGAAATACATGAGCTAGAAATAAATGATATAGAAACATAGCACTGAGGTAGAGGAATCCTTAAAACAGTGCTATTACTCTGCTGCTAAAATCTGCTAATGGCTTCTGATCTCACTCAGAATAAAATCCAAAATCTTTCTACCAATGTACATGGTTCTATTAGTCTGGACAGCTATCACCTCTCACTGTTGTCCTTCCTGTTCACTTTCCACAGTAGTCATCCCGGAGCCTCTGCCTTTGCTGTTTCCTCTGGAATGCTATTCCTCAAGATATTCACTTGTTTGCTTCCATATTTTTCTGAAGACTGAGCTCAAATATTATCTAATCAGTGAAGCCTTCCTAAGGGCCTAATTATTTTTATCTACACTTACCCTACAATATTCCTTCTTTCTTCTTCCTTTATTATTCTCCATGTTACTTATCACCATTTTACAAACATTTATTGAATGGTTCTCTTTCTCCAGAATACAAGCTCCAGTGCAGAAGCTTTGACATTTTTTTTTTTGCTATGAAATCTTCAGTGTTAAAAATGGTGTCTGTACATGGTAGATATTCCAGCGATATCTCTCACATGAAGTGTGAGTGAGGAATAATGTTGGGCAGTTGTGGGATTAGTAGTTTTCATCATTATCATTTGAAAGATGAAAAATTGAGGTATTGATAAGTTAAGTGACTTGTACATGGACATCTAGTTTAATGGAATGATTTTGAATTGCAAACTGAAGTCTTAGATGTGCATATTAATGATATAATCATTGGACACATTGGGGATATGTGAGTCCTTTTACTCTTGAGTGCTGAGTGTCTACTAATGAACAGATATTATTGTGGTGGTGTGACACCTTCTTTCTCCTCTGATAAGGCACAGCATTTAGCTAAATCCTCAACATGAGAGGAGTTTCACTTTAAGGTAGCACTTATATTTTTAATCATTCCTACAAAAACTTTCTTCAATCATACAAATTCTATATAAAATAAGATTATCATTTCCATCAAGTATACCTCATATGATTATAAGTTTATGGCAAGATGCTCTATGGTTAAAGGACATTGTTGCCAGGCACCAGTGATCACAGTGACTTGGGAGGCTGAGGCAGAAGGATTGTGAGTTCAGGGTCAGAGCCAGCCATTGCAACTTAGACTCTATGTCAAAAATAAAAAATAAAAAGGGGCTTGGAGTGTGGTTCACTGGTAGAGTGCTTGCCTAGCATGTATGAGGCTCTTGTGCCACAAGTGCTGCAAATGTAAATAAATAAATAAATAAATAAATAAATAAATAAATAAATAGCTAGCATTGTGAACTGTAAAGTACTATTTAAATGCAATAGATTTACCCTCTATCACTATAATGATAATATGTTCCCAATATGTGTGTCTTGAAAGCTTGCTGTCTATTTCAGCTTGCAGGATTTTCATTTTCCTCTTACATTTATCAATATTAATATCACTCCTCCACAGCTTTCACAGTACGTCTGAGTGAGTCTTTTGGCTTTTGAACATTATCAAAAAAGCAACTTAAGTTGTACACTCAGTCCCATATTAGAATTTGCATTTTGATGCCTGCTCCTGGACCTGTACTGATGTAGAAGACATCACTAGTCTACATGATGTGTCTGCCTCAGTCAAAGTATTCTCAGAGAGAACTTAAAGCTTTAGAGTGCAATGAGCTTGGTTATCAAGTAAGTGACAGTCAAAAAATTAGGCCAGACTTACATTTTTAGCTCTTTCAGAGCAGTCATCCAGACACAAATTTTGGAAATGCCCTTGCAGGTTAATCACAGATGGGCGAATCACTCCAAAATGTGAATTGTGAATTACTTCCTACAAACTGAATGGATGCTTCCTGAAGACCATGTGCAGGCAGACTAATCCAGGGATGACAGAAAATCTTCCCAATGTCATTCAAATAGGCACACTTGTAACTAAAATTTTTCATCCATCATTTGAACCATACCATAGATTTCATATTTCTAATTTCTGGTTTTACCCTGATATAGAACAGCAGCAACAAAAACCCTTGACCTAAAGAGTATACAAAAAATTGAAAAGCGAAAAACTGTATTTCAGGAAAGGAGAATCAAGATTTGTAGAATAGGCTGAATTACTAACATTTTCTTCTATTCATTAAATAGTTCAGTTGACAATACTTATTGTTTCACAGAGCTTTGTTGTAACTATGGAAGTGGGAATGCATATTATCTGAGAAACAATCCCACAAATACTGGCTATATTCCCAGGCTGTCCACCAAAGCCCACTTAACTCATAAAAGTAAGTAATTGTGAATGAGGGAAACTAAAGCTGGAGAGTAAGCATTTATTTTAAATATAATAAATATTTAAACATCTCCAAATTTGTAAATACCAATCATCTAAAATATAAAAAATATTGGTAATCTAAAATTTTAAGAATAAAATTGATGACACAGTAGTTATGGTTGTAGGTAGAGTGTGGGAGTGATTCTGTTTGAGATTTTGGCCACTTTCAAGGACTCTGGAGACTGAAGATGCCATATACTTATTGTGCCAGATTTTGCCTCAAACTCAGAGATTTTCTTTGTCTTGTGAAAGTGTTTCAACTACCAGCATTATTTTCTTTTCTATCAAAACACTATATTTAACTATATGTGGGTGCAAGCATGCATGTGTGTGTAGGTGTGTACACCTATTGCTGGGGTTTTCTGTTCTCTTCTACTGATCTATATGTCTAGCTGCCAAAATCATTCAGTCTTTGTCATGATGGCTGTATACTGTTTATTTTTTTAGCCTGTTAACATGGTAGATTACATTGATTTGGAGATATTGAACCAGCTTTATACCCCTCCAATAAACCCTGCTTGCTCAAGGTATATGCTTTTTATATATTGCTAAGTTCTATTTGTTCATATTTTGTGAGGATATTTTGCATTTGTATTGATCAAGGATATTAATCTATAGTTTTCTCTTTTTTATACTATCTTCATCTGACATCAGTATCAGGATAATACTGTTGTTCTTGTTGTTAGGTACCATCGAGTCAGCTTCCGACTCATAGCGACCGTATGTACAACAGGCGAAACACTATTGTCAGTGCTTCTCTGATGTTTATAGGGTTTTCAGTGGCACATTGATTTTTGGGAGTGGGTTGCCAGGTGCTTTTCCCAATTCTACAGTATCTGGTGTTCCCAAGCAGTCTCCATCCACATACTAACCATGCTGGACCCTGTTTAGCTTCCAAGATCTGATGGGATTGGATGCCACAGGGCTAGGGCTGCAGGCAGGGTAATATTAATTTCATAAGATGAGTAGAAAATATCCTCTTCTATTTTCTAGAAGAGACATAGTACTGACATTCATTCTTCTTTAAATATTTGCATGAATTCTATAGCATCACCACCTGGGCCTAGAGATTTCTTTTCCAGGAGTTTTTAAATTACAAATGCAAATTTCTCAATAGTTAATGGTTATTTTAGTTATTTATTTCATATTGAGCACATTGGGGGTAGTTCATAGTTTTTTAAGCAATTGATCCATTTCATATATATTTTCAAATTTATGTGTGTAGAGTTGGTCATTGTATTCCCTTATTATGCTTTCAATGTCTTCAGGGTCTCTATTAATATCTGCTTCTTCATTTTTAATATTAATAATTTGTATCTTCTTCTTTCCTTTGTTAGTTTTAGAGGTTTATCAATTTTATTATTCTTTTAAAAGGACCAACATTTTGTCTCATTGATGCTATTTTCTGCCTTAGATATCACTGATTTCTTTTCTTCTCATTATTGTCTTCCTTCCTGCTTTGGGTTTATTTTCCTCTTCTTTTTATAGATTCTTGGTGGGTACTTAGATTATTGATTTGACACTTTTTCTCTTTACTAATATATGTATTTTAGTACTATTAATTCTCCTCTCAGAACTTCTTTAGTTGCAATATTATAAGTTATCATGTGATGTATTTTTGTTTGTAGTCTGTTCAACATATTTTTTATTTCCATTAAAATGTCCTCTTTGATCTGTAGATTGTTTAGAAGTACATTGTTTGTTTTCCAAATGTTTGGATATTTTCCTGTTATCTTCCTGTTACTAACTTCTGATTGAATTCCTCTGTGGTGGTCACAGAATACATTCAGTATAATTTCAACTTTAAAAAATTGGTTGAGGTTTGTTTTATGGCCCAGATATTGTCCATCTCACTAAATGTCTCATGGACACTTCAAAAGAAAGTGACTTGTGTACTTGGGTGAGATAGTCCATGATTGTTGAATAAAATCTGTTGGCTAATAGTGTTATTGATGGTTATATATTTGCTAATTTCTGTTATCAATTATTGAGAGAGGTATATTGAATTCTCCAACTGCAATTGTTGATTCTCATTTTCCACCCTGTTTCATCATTTTAGATTCACATAGAGTGGTACCTTGGTACTTGAACTAATCTGTGCCTGAACACTTTGGTCTTCCACCAATATTTTTGAGAGAATTCTGGTTTAGTGCTTGACTGCTTGCTCTGCACTCAACTGCTATGCTAAAGTCTAGATAGTTGCCACACTTGCCGATGACACTTTTGAGTGAAACAAAGGGAAAAGCATCACTTTGTGTATCCATTTCAAGCAGTGAAGATTTGTCCTGGTGCTGTGTCCACCATCTCATATTTTTTGTTTGTGTTTGTTTTACTGTATGTATACACACCTATGCCATACAGTCATCATGGCACTCATGAAACTGAACACTAAAAAGGAAGAAAAGTTGTGAACAGTAAGAACAATTGAATTTTTAAAAAGACTTTATTGCTAAGTATTTGTGTGGCATACATATGTCTGTCTCTTTTGTTTGTTTCTTTCTCTAGTCTGCTATTGATCCCAACCACTGATCTTTTTATTGCCATTATTATATTTTCATTTCTAGAATTTTCATTTGGTTCTCCTTTATGTCTTCTAATTAATTGCTGAGTTTTCTTATTTTGTTGTTATTTGTTCATGTTTCAAGCTTGTTCATGATTCCCATTGAAACATTTTTACATGGCCTCTCTAAAATCTTTATCAGATAATTCTAACATCTCTGTCTTCTTAGTGTTGATATCTATTCATTGTCTGATTTCTTTCTGTTGTGGGATCTTTCTGGCTCTTGTTATGATGAGTGATTTTTCAACTGAGACCTGGGTAATTTAACATTATATTATGAGTCTCAATGTTATTTACATCTTCTAGGTTTGTTTGTTCTGTTTTTGTTTTTAAGACTATTCAAGCAAAGACAAGGATGAGTGCTTATTGCACATTCTCCAGTTGGCCTCCATTTAGCCAAATCTTTGACATTCCACTCAAATGAATAGACAACTCTCTGAATATTGTGTATACAATCTACTCAGGGTAAGCTAGACCTTAAAGCAAAAGTTTAGCTTCTAAACACTCTGTATTGTCAAAACCCTTGGAACTTACTAAAATTTAAAAAAACTAGGCTTTTCAAATATTATACCAAAATATTGGAAGAATGAATATGTATTATGCTTTATTGTAAGAATTTACTAGTAATTGATATGAGATATGATTAGGGCATTGGGTTTTATAGGAGCCATTTGGATTGGTGAGATAGATAGTGGATCCCAGAGCTTCTAGGATAAGAGTTCATATGTGTCTCCTCCATTAGTCTGTAAGTTCTCAGAGAACAAAGGCCATATTACATTCTTCAGGGGCTAAGGAATTCTACAGTAGGTAGTCAAAATGTTCATTGAATAAATAAAAAGTAACAATACTGCTGTCCTATAATCACTGATCTCTTCAGAAATTAATCAGGAAAAAATGTCACTTCTTTGGCACAGACAGGCATCTCTTTAACATAATTAAAGAACAAGCAGAAAACAAATCTGGGGACCTCCTTAGAAAGAGTCATTATCCATCACTTAAGTTCCACAAAAGAATCTGTAAATAAGGAATTATGAGCTGAGTTTTCCCTGAAAATGAAAGGTATGTATTTGATAAATTTGGATATCAGCCATAGTCTTCTTCCTTTTCTTATTTTATCCACTTTTCCCCTTTGCTTCCATATTGTTGATATTGGACATTTTCCAGGCCCACAGCTGCACCTTCTTCAGAAGTGCATTCACATTTCTCACATGGTTACAGATCTATTGATCTGGTCAATAGTGAGGCTGGTATACTGTTCATACTCAACAACTGCCAAGTGCATCTTTTAATGTTTCCATGGAAACCAAATGCCATAAGGGACTTGGGATGTGATTATAAGAACCAGCCCCCTAAAGGAAGGATGAGAAGAACAGATTATTCAGAATTTCTAGCTAAAGTTAATTGTTCATACTTCCTCACTCTGTTCCACCTATTATTCCTCCTGCTGGGTCCCTCCCTATATTACTAGAGGTAATGATGGTGGTATCAGTACTTCTCAGAATGAGCTTACTTCACCAGGCGTCCATCTCCCTGCCTCTACATACTACACACACACACACACACACACACACACACACACACACACACGCACGCACAAACATACTATACACATACACACAAAGAGGCTGTTGATCCCCAGGAAATTGTATGCAAATTGATAACTATATATACCTTGGTCCATTTTCTAAGGGTGGGTGTTATTGGCTTCATTACATTTTTAAAGGAGTTAGCAATCTAGATAAATGTATGGCACAATTAGCCTGCTAATGTAAGATAGAGCAAGGAAAAATAGTGGTAATGGAAAGGAATTGTTGCCAACAGACTAGGTTAATCTGTTTTCTTCTACCAGATATTGGTAATCTCTGATGATTGAGGCTAAGCTATTTATAGATCTTCTTCCCCCATAGTCTCTTTACTAGGTGAACATTAAATGAAAACAAATCTCAGGCAGAACTCTACTATATGTATAAACATGTGTTGACAAGCAGAGACTGAGAGTATTAAAAAAGAATACACAATCTCTCAAAAGGAAAGTGTAGAGGATGAAACTTGAGAATCTAATTGGACTGGGAGTTCTTGGAAGACTATGTGACAGTTCTCAAAATAGGTACAATGAACCTACAAACCCTTAACCACATAATATTTTAAAGAGAACAAACTACCTCAATAGGACAAAAACAATATTGTCCTCATAATCTGGCAATGAGATTTTATAGTCCAACTATTGCTCAGTAATGTGACTCTGAACCTCATGTAGTCCATATATTTTAATAAGATTACAAAGCTAGGACCAGGTTGAATGTGGCTGAAATAAAGAACTTTGTAAGTGACTTATAAGTGACAAACATGCTAAGTAGGGAGAATTTCATTCAGTTTGATTACTAGATTGAATTTATAAAACAATTTAGAAAGCAAGATGCCTGTATTGTGAGTTTTCAGTATTAAAGTATATACAAAAATAGTACTAAGTAAGAAGGAAAGGAAAACTGTTTTAGAGCTCATCCCCAAATCGTTTGCCCGAAGCCGCACCCTTCTTGTGTCCAATCCCATCAGATCTCAGGGTCAAGGCCTGGTTAGTACTTGGATAGGAGATCACCAAGGAATACCAGGCTGTGGCTTGGGCGAAGGACCTGGCAGCCCACTCCCAGAAAGCCGTCAGCCTTTGAAAACCCTATGAATAGCAGAGAAGCACTGACAATAGTATGGCAGTGTCAGGTAGTGTTTCGTCTGTTGTACATAAGGTTGCTATGAGTCAGACATCGACTCCATGACACCTAACAACAACAATAAAAATAAAGTTTTTTTTATAGCAGATAGCTATACAATATTATAGTGAATTGTAGGGGATCTGAATATACTATCCCCTAATATGTCACTTTAGCATAAAGATTATTTTGAGCTAGAAGCAAATGAAAATGAATAGGTGTTTAAAGAGGCCTTCCCAGAGTCTCGTTTAGCTTACTAACAGCAGAAACTTCTGAAAAATGAGGCCTGCCATGAATTCCTTCTTGGAAAAGTTTTATAGCCATGAAGAAGAAGAAAAGTTAGCATAGAGAAAAACTTGCACAGAGAAACCTTTTTCCATCAATTTTCCCTATTTCTTTCCCTTCCAGAGCAAGCTGCCCTTGAAAGCCTAAAAATCTACTTTGTCTTGTATCTTCTCTACAAATTATTATTCTTTGGTGAAGGTGCTAATAGAAGTCCAAATTCTAACCACCCCCTGAGTTTCTCTTCATTATGATTTCAACTGAGTGATGCTCGTTGCATAGGTAGATAAACTGTTTATCTCTTGCTAATCTGTTTTTTTTTTTTGACAGTCTAGTTTTATAGGACCCAAACTAGAGACTTTAAGGGAGTAGAAGGAAAAGGAATTTTTTAAACGTAGGAGAGGAAAAAATGTCTCCTATATGTACTCAGGGTCTCTGGTAAGGCCTAAAAATTACACTAATCTGAGAGAGATGATAGAAAAGAATTCAAATTTATTTTATGTGACATGAGAGACCTTCCTGGAAACAAAGACCCAAAGAAGCAGTAAGGTTGACCACATGTAGACTGAACTAGACAAAGTGTAGTAAATTATGAAAATGTGACAAGATGAAGGGACTTGAGATGGGGCAGCTAATCATGGAAAAGTAATCAGGAAGATAAGGGTTACTTGAACAAGATTTGCTTATACAGATTTTTCTCAGCTTCAACTCCCCATCCCTAGTCATAAGAATGTTACTTTCCTCCTACTATGGGGAGGATGTGGAAGAAGTATCTGGAAACCCACTCCCAAAAACCAATCTGCCATTGAAAACCCTATGAAAAGCAGAGAAGCACAAACAGTAGTGTTTTGCCTATTGTTTGTAGGATCACTGAGAGTTGGACACTGACTTGATGGCACCTAACAACAACATCATGGGAAGGACATTTCTCATATAGAGGCTTTACCTCTTCCTTTTCAGAAGAAAAAGAAGAGGTCAGAGTTCCCGTCTAGCATCTATTGTTTTTTAGATGCCTTTGTTGCTGTTGTTAGGTGCCATCAAGTTGAATCCGACTCATAGAGACTTTATGTACCACAGAAGGAAACACTTCCCATACTGTGCCAGGCACATGATCTTGTTTATGTTTAAGCACATTGTTGCAGTAACTGTGTCAATCCATCTAGTTGAAGGTCTTCCTTTTTTTGTTGACCCACCACTCTCCCAAACACGATGTCCTTCTCTAGGAATTGATCTTTCCTGACTACATGTCCAAAATACATGATGCACAGTATAGCCATCCTTGCTTCTGAGAAGCACTCTCGTTGCTGCACTTCTTCTAGGAGAGATCTGATGGTTCTTTGGCAGCCCATGGTATATTCAATATTCATCTCCAGGACCATAATTCAAAAGCATCCATTCTTCTTCTGTCTTCCTTATTCAATGTCCAGCTTTCACAACCATCTGATGCTACTGAGAATACTATGAGTCAGGTGCACATCTGTACTTTTCAGCACCTTAAAGAAGTCTTTTGTAACAATTTTCCCCAAAGCAATGTATCTTTTCATTTCTTGACTGCTGCTTCTATGGGTGTTGATTCTAGAACCAAGTAAAGCAAATCTCGGACAACATCAATCTTTTCTTCATTTATCATGAAGTTCCTTATGGCCCAGTTGCAAGGATTTTTTTTTGTTTTGCTGATGTTGCAGCACAATCCATATTGAACGCTGTGTTTGTTGATCATCATCAGCAAATGTTTCAAATCTTTAGTTTCAGCAAGCAAAATTGAGTCATCTACCTAACGTAGATTGTTAATGAGACATTCTCCAATCCTGATGCCACATTCGTCTTCATAAAACCCAGGTTTTCATATTATTTGCTTAGCATGGAGATTAAACAAATACAGTGAAAGAACACAAACCTGATGCACACCTGTCTTGACTTTAAACCAGGCAGTATTTCCTTGTTCTGCATGAAGGACTGCCATCTGTTCCATGTATAGATTCCTCATTAGTACAACTAAGTGCTCTGGTATTTCTGTTTTTTACATGTTATATGTAATTTATTGCAATCCACACAGTCAAATGCCTTTGCACAGTCAAAAAAAAATTAGATAGACATCTTTCTGATATTCTCTGCTTTTGGCCAATATCCAGCTGACATCAGCAATGATGTCCCTTGTCCCCTGCCCTCTTCTGAATCTTGCTTGATTTTCTGTCTGTTCCCTGTCTATATACTGCTGCAGTTGCTTTGGATGATCTTTAGCAAAATTTTACTTGCATGAGATATTAATGATATTGTTTGAAAATGCTCACATTTAGTTGGATCCTCCTTCTTGGAAATAGGCATAAATAAGGATATCTTCCAGTCAGCCAGGTAGCTATTTTCCAAATCTCTTGGCATAATCAAGTGAGCAGCTCCAGTGATGCATGTGTTTGTTAAAACATCTCAGTTGGTATTCCATCAATTCCTGGAGCCTTGTGTTTTTTCAAGGCAGCTTCCACTTTGTCCTTCAGTACCACTGATTTCTGATAATATGCCACCTCTTTTAATGGTTGATCATCCACCAATTCTGTTCAGTATAATGACTCTGTGTGTTTCTTCCATCTTCTTTTGATGTTTTCTGTGTCATTTAATATTTTCCTTGTACAATCCTTCACTATTGCCACTTGAGACTTGAATATTTTCTTCAACTCTTTAAGCTCAAAAACAAAACAAAGCATGTACTTCCCCTTTGGTTTTCTATCTCTGGCTCTTTGCACATGTCATTATAATATTTGACTTCTGAGTTGCCCTTTGAAATTCTCTGTTTAGTTCTTTAACGTCATCATGTCTTCCTTTTACCTATTGTTTTTCAAGTGCTTTTAGCTCAAAATATTCCTTATGTCAAAATGGCATATTTTGGGGGTGGAAAGCATATTCTGCCAACTTTCAATCCCCTAACATAATTAATGAAGTTTAGTTAGTCTCATGATAGAATGAATAAATGGAAAGAACGTTCAAAGTTCAACTACCCAAGGCATGAAGGATATACAATCTGGGTAAGGTTCAAAGTACAGTGCAATAATGAGTTCTTCACACATTGTGTCTAATGTCTTCTGAGTGATGGCTCAGAGACCAGACCATGGTGTCTACAGGTATAATGGGCTTTAAAAGGAGTAAAAATAAGGGATAAGCAAGGCCTATAATGGGAACATCAAGAGTTATTCTCTAGAGAGATGGCTTAATCGTGCAATGTTAAACAGTATGGGCCACAGTTCCACCAGGCACAATGGCTATAATCCCCCTTAGGTTCATATCGATTTAGACTTTGTGTGTTACCAAGATTCTAAGCTACATCTAAATTATACCTGACATAAACAAAGGGAAATTAAAGTTTTGAACTATTTTGATTTTATCTTATGGGAGCAATAGAAGAAAATTAAGCATGCATATTCCCATGTAGGTGTGTGTCCATGTATAGTTTAAGTAATCACGTGTAAATAATTACATGGATTAAAAGAGAACAATAATGAATGTGTAATCAATTAGAACAAACCAAGAAAATTATTGTTCTAGGAATATATGTGTCTTCAGAAAATATTATAAAAGTTTTTTATTATATAAATAAGGTAACTATGTTGTAACATTAGGGATCCTGGAACAAACTTCAGAACTCATTAGAAGTGGACCTTTTATGTTCAACTGGAGAAGGTTGTTTTGATTATAAGATAATACAGTATAGTCATGAATAATTTATTATCTCTCACCAGCTCTTTTCTCTCCCAACATTCCTAATATTAAAATTCATAAATATTTCAAGACCAGGGTAATTCATCTGTTTCTTCTTCATTTACATTTTTTTGTTGTGATGTCTGAGTTATTAGAAGTTCTAGAAGATTAAAAGCTTTTATGAAGGAGGTTAAATTCTCTTTTCTCCCTTTGACTACAGGAAAAGTTCTAGTTTAAATTGAAATTCAAACTAAAAAATTTCAAGTAGACTTTGAGAGCTGGCACAATGCAGACTTCCAGGACTGTATTTAAAGGACTTCAAGATGTCTTCTTTTCCAGTGTGGTTACATTTGGTAGGCTTCTTTTTAACATGAAGATGTATGTTTCACTGAATCATGTGATTGTATTGCACAGTGGCAACCTTACTAAAATTATGTTTGAAAACTCAAATGAGATCTCAGAGCCAAGTTTTAGAAAATGAATTTTTAAACTGGTCTAGAGATAAATTAATTAACTTTGCATGAGTCTAGCTGCTACTTGTTTTCAGTGCTTTAATCAATGTAGAATAGACGCAACAATTCTAATGTGATAAGAAAAAAGTGTATTTCTTGTTCCTAATTTAGTCAATGCAAAATAATTCCTGCAACTGGATAACAAAAGGAAAAACATATTATCAAATGGTTTAGTCATTTCTTAGGCTGAAATTTATGTTCTAATCTTTTCTTTACCCTCAGTTACCAATTGATGCAGCAGTCACCAATTTTTTTGGCACCAGGGACTATTTTTTGGAAGACAATTTTCCCACCAACTGGAGGTGGAGCTCAGGTGGTAATGTGAACAATGGGGAGTGGCTGTCATACAGGTAGAATTCACTTGTTTGCTGCTCATTTCCTGCTGGAGCCCCAGGGATTGGAGCCCCTTGAGTTATAGAATATTGTTTCATATTTCACAATAATAAAATTAAATTAGTGCACCATCTGCATAGGAGTGATTGTGAAAAGTTTGAATGAATAGAAAAGTGAATATTAATCTTTTGAAAGTAAGTTGATATGCCCTCAAAAGTAGAATATGCTACATTGCATTCAGATATCCACTCAAATTTCCTCTTTTCTGTTTAGTCTTCTGTGGTTGTTTCTTTGAATATAATAATAATAATATGTTATTAGGTGCTGTCCAGGCAGGTCTGACTCATAGCAACCCTACGTATAACAGAATGAAACACTCTCCAACACTCTGCCATGCCTAGCACTATATCAGTGTTTCTCTGCTATTAACAGAGTTTTCAATGGCTAATTGCTTTGGGAGTAGGCTGCCAGATCCTTCTCCCATTTTTGTGGTACTGGGCATCAAACCCAGGGCCTCAGAGAGCACAGAGAAGCATTTTAACAACTGAGCTAAACCCAGCCCCCACAAAAATATAATATAGTGATTTATAAACATGCCTGTCTCCTTTCAAAGGTATTCATTTCTTATATAGTCTATCCAGTATTTGAGGAACTTTGAAGCTGAAGGGACAGCTGAGTGGCAATAGCAAAGTTATAGCAAAGCCAAATAATGGAGAGAGGTGAGTTGAATAATGATACCAGGGACTCTGCTAGTATAAGATTGTAAGGGATGTGAATGGAGGTTGGGAAGGTATAGTGACTTACCTTATATTTAAGAACTCTTGTTCTGTGCCAGCCACTGTATTGATTTATATGATCTTTCAAGCAATCCTATGAAGTTAGTGTTTTTATACTCTTTTTTCAGAAGCATAACAGGCAAAGTTGTTGTTGTTGTTGTTGTTGTTACTTGCCATCTAGTCAGTGTCTGACTCATGGTGACCCTGTGTACAACAGATGAAACACTATTAAACACGTACTTCTCTACTATTGATAGGGTTTTCAACAGCGGATTAAGTTTTGGGGGTACATTGCTGGGTCCTTCTCCCAAGCCTACAGCATGTGGTGTTCCCAGGTGGCCTCCCATCCAAGTACTAACCAGGGCCGACCCTGCTTAGCTTCTGAGATTTGATGGGATCAGATGTCACAGTGCTATGGCTGCAGGCAGCAGGCACAGAGAGAGGTTAAATAACATATCCAAAGTCATGCAACCAGCAAATAGTGAAGATACAATTAAAATCCTGGTAATCTGTCTCAAGAATCTCTGCACCTTCCACTGTATACCATGTTGCATCTTGTTGGCTTCAGGAAAAATACTGAAGGATGGAGAAGTGAGATATACCACATATGAAAAATTCAGTTTTCTAAATGCTTAGGGAAAAGATAAAAAGCAGAGAAAAATTCTTATGACCTCTATGGTTAATGTGTTCCTTCAGCATAAATTATCATTTCTGTCTTACTAATGAACAAACTTCATCCAGCCAGTCAAAATCTAAATAATAAATAAATGATAATCAAATATAAATATAAATATAAATATAAATACAATATATACAACTAACTTAAATACTACCCCCAAAGCTCGTTGTTGTTGTTAGGTGTCATCCAATCGGGTCTAACTCACAGTAACCCTCATAGGATTTTCAATGGCTGATTATTTTGGGATTGTTTTGGGAGTACATTGCTACATCCTTCTGTTTTTGTGGTGTGGGGATTGAACCAGGGTCCTTAGTGCGGAGCAGCACTCTACCAACTGAGCTAAACCCCAGCCCAGTATAATAAATAAATAATAATCAAATATAAATTCAAATATAATATAAATAACTAATCTAAATAATACCCCAACAGTTTTGTTGTTGTTGTTGTTGTTAGGTGCCATTGAGTCACGTCCCACTCATTGCCACTCTATGTACAATGCAATGAAACACTCTTTGACATTGTGCCATGCCCAGCACTCTTGTCAGAGCTTCTGCACTATTTATAGGGCTTTCAATGGCAGATTGTTTTGCGAATGGATTGTCAGGCTCTTCTCCATAGCCTGCAGCACCTGGTACTCCCAGGTGATCTCCCATCCAAGCACTAACCAGGCTGACCCCGCTTAGCTTTCAAGATCAGGCAGAATTGGATGCTAGGGTGCTATGGCTGCAGACCCCAAAAGCTTAGGAAACACAAAATCAGGTTTTGCAGCACAAAGAATTCATCATTCTCAAATAGTAGCAACAAGATGGTTAAGAAAGCTCTACCATGAATGTGCCATAAACTACAGACTCTCAAACAGATGCTGTGAGAACAGCAAATATAATTCCCAGTCAACACAACTACTTCAGAAATGAAGTCATTAAAGCAACTATGTTTGAATATTATAGGAAATAGAGGAGTTGGCTTTTTGTTTTTAACTGGGCTCCTACTTTGATGTAACACAGATTGATACAAATTCAGTGGAAATATCCTGAGATCTTCCATGAAGATCCAGATGTAATTTTCCTCTTGAGGATGGAAGGTGGATGTTCTTCCAAATGTAGAGTTGCCTCTGCGCCTGCTCTCGGTCCCTAATTCTATGTGTGTGAAGAGGGATTCAGGAACCTGAGGCACGTCTTGCATCACAACTGCTTGCTCCTAAAGAAAGGAATATTTCTAGAAGGATTCTGACCTGACTTGGTTTTACTTTGGGGTTTCATTAAAACCATTCATTTGTTTGCTTTAAAGAAATGTCTCAGTACAAGCATCTAAGCAAAACCCATGGGTATTCTACTGCCTAATTACTTGGCACCTTGAATCTAAACGATCCCCACCCACATTTCCTATCTTTAGTTGGCAGCCCACACCACCACTCCACACCTTCAAAGGTGATGGCTGACTTCCCTAAGGCTCACACTTCCTTGAGACTGGGGTTTGGCTCAGTTGGTAGAATGCTGCTCTGCACTGAGGCCCTGGGTTTGATCCCCAGCACTGCAAAAAAATGGGAGAAGGACGTGGCAATCCACTTCCAAAGCAATCCCAAAACAATCAGGCATAGAAAATCCTATGAATATTGGAGAAGCACTGACATAGTGCCAGGCACAGCACAGTGTTGGGGAATGTTTTGTTCTGTTGTACATAAGGTCACTATCAACAACACTATTGCAAGAAATCCCAATTTCACTCTCTTCCTCATCTATAAACTGTCAGTGCCGTTTGTCGTCATTGTTAGTTGCTATTGAGTTGGGTCCATTTCATAACGACCTTCATAGGGTTTTCAATGTCTGATTGTTTCAACATTACTTTCGGAGTGGATTGCTCCATCCTTCTCCCATTTTTTGCAGTTCTTGGGATTGAACCTGGGTCCTCAGTGTGGAACAGCACTCTGCCAACTGAGCTAAACCCTGGCCCCATAAACTGTCAATAAGACCTCAGAAACTTGTCAGCTTACAATTTCCAAGCACCTTGGTCCACACACCTAGCTTCAAGCAACTAGTTTCAAGCACCTACCATAGGAAACCACATGAAGAAGATTGCCAGTCAAAGAATTTGCCTCCACACTGTGCTTTCCCTTTCCCTGCAAGGAATAGAAGTTTCACTCACCTGTCATTTAGACTAAAGTGAGGAAACACCAGGTTACCAGAAAAGCTCAGGCTCTTGCAATCTTACCACAATGAAATAATTTATTTATTTTCTTCTCAGTTTAATAGAAGTTAATGACTAAACTATCAGTCCCAGGAAAGAATGCTATGTTGATTTGATGTAACTTGTAAGTAAGTAAAATATCTAGATTTTTGTTAATTCCAGTCTTTATGGCAGTACAAAATGAATTGAATAATAATTTCATGTTTATTTTTTATTCTGATAATTAAAGGCAAATTCAGCAAGGAATTTTGCCATAGTCATCATGTGTATGATTAAAACATAGAGACTGTTTCCAGCTTCCAGTACTCACTGTGATGTGTCTACTCTAGCCAAGCTTCCAATTGTCAGTTCTTTGATATATGATCTTCAACCAGAGGTGATAAGAATGATGTTTGTGTGGTGGCATGTGGAGAGGGAGAGAGGAGGGGAAGCTGGGATGTGAAGACTCTGCATGGTTAACGTGGGCAACTGTTTGGGGATGAGGGGAGCCTACACTACACATGACAAAGGGCCTTCCTTAAAAATATCTGCTTACAGTATATACAGTAATGACTTAGTTTTTTCGAAGTTTCATTTCAAAAGTACAAAACATGTTTTCACTTTAGCATAGATATACTTAAGTGAAATCTTTTCCATCTCTCTCTTGTTTTACTTGTGAGGAAACTGAGGCCTTGAGTTGCAGAATGCCTGCCTGTGCCACACAGCTTATTAGTAGGAAGATGATGAAATAGAACTAAGGTTTCTTATTTGCCACTCTGGGACATTTCCCTGATTTCCTCTCTGTGTGGTTAATCTGCTGCAGCTTGAGAAATAATTCTATACAGTGGCTTCTAAATATAAAGTTAGGCATGCTGAATGTGGTTGTGAGCACTTCACAAATACAAGCATTTAATACCATTATACTGTTCTTCTCACTGACCTCCACGTTGCTAAATCCAACAGCCAATTCTCCATCTTCATTCTAATGGAACTTTCAGCAAGAGTTGGACTAAGTAATCACTCTTTCTGTCATGTCAGTCCCAGCTTGCCACACTCTACTGATTTGTTTGGTGGCCTGCCTCCTCTCTCTCTCTTTCTCTCTCTCTCTCTCTCTCGTTGACTGCTTCTGTGAGCTCTAGATGTTGGAGCTCTCAAAGTTTAATCTTCCAACTTCCTCCAATCTCTATCTACTCATTCCTAGGTGATCTTATCCAACACCTTCAATATCTATTTACTGATAATTCTCAAATGTATGGGGCTGGGATTTGGCTCAGTGGGTAGAGCACTGCGCTGCAGTCTCTGAGGTCCCGAGTTCAATTCCCAGCACCGCAAAAATGGGAGAAGGACCTGGCAATCCACTCCCAAGGCAATCCCGAAGCACTCAGCCATTGAAAACCCTATGAGGGTCGCTATGAGTCGGATACCGACTCGACGGCACCTAACAACAACAACAACTCAAATGTATACATTTAGCATCAGTCGTTCCCATAAATTCAGCATTCATATGTAACTGTTTACTTGATATCTCCATTCAGTTATTTGTTGGGCCACATCAGACTTCCGTGTTCAAAACTGATCTTAACCTTTTCTTCTCTTGGTGATCACCATTATGGGAAATGGTATGAGATTTACTCAGATAAAAATTACTGCAGGAATTCAACACTTCAGATGGTCTCTACCAACTCCTTCTCACACAATACCTGAAACCAACAATATCTTATCACATCCATCAGCAACAGCAACATAAGATAAGCCAACAACATTTGTCCCTGGCAATAGTGCAATTTCATCTTTCTAGTCTAGTCTTCCTCTCTCCCTTGCTTACCACTGTTTATTCTTAACAGCCAAGTGATTCATTAAAACCCAACTCAAATTTATTTTATCTGCTCAAAACTAAACTATCTTATAGTTTTCTATCACTGCTAGAGAAAACAAAAACAAAAAAATACTTTTTTAACACAGCCTACAAAGCCCTACATTATTAAGACTTTGGCTACCTCAGTGACCTTGTGACTGCCAATGTACTCCTCATCCCCAGACAAGCAGCAATGTTGGCCATCTTATTGCTCCTCAAATATACCAGACACAATTTTCCCCCA
Source organism: Pedetes capensis (assembly GCA_007922755.1). Classification (NCBI taxonomy): domain Eukaryota; kingdom Metazoa; phylum Chordata; class Mammalia; order Rodentia; family Pedetidae; genus Pedetes; species Pedetes capensis. The sequence goes on along the minus strand of VMDO01007502.1, from coordinate 2,405 downwards.
AGTTGGTAAGAAATTCTATTGTTAAAAATAGAACAGTAGTTCAAACAAGGTGTAGGGTAGAAACTAGAAATCAAGATAAGTATACCCCCCAAATTGTTATAGTCAGTAGATCTTAAGAAAAATTTACACAATCTTATTAATCAGAACAAAGTGAGTTTTTAAAAATGGCATCATTATGTTGATTTTGTTAGGTGCCATGGAGTGGATGTCAGACTCATAGTGACCCTATGTGCAACAGATGAAACACTATTATCAGTGTTTCTCTGCTATTCATTAGGTTTTCAATGATAGATGGTTTTGGGGGGCAGGGAGTGGGCTGCTGGGTCCTTCTCCCAACCCTCCAGCACCTAGTGGCCTCCCATCCAAGTACTAACCAGGTCTGACCCTGCTTAGCTTCCAAGACCTGACAGGACCAGATGCCTCAGTGTTATGGCTACATGCTGCATCATTATAACTGATAGTTAATTGGATATGATTGAATATAAGGAATAAGGAAAGAAAGAACCAAAGGTGATCCTCAAGCTTTTTTATATGGTCATCTAGGAGGATGATCATGTTTAATATATCTACTGGGACCAAATAGGTTAGATAAGAGAACTAAGGGAACCTTAGTACAAGGAGTAATAAATTTCTATACAGAAGCACAGACACATGAAAAATGAGTAATCTTCTTACAAACAAATAGTAATTTTTAACAGTAAAACTTCAAGACACATTCTCTTAAGTTAGAATATACCAATGAGATATTTTGAAATCTCAAAAAATTGTTTTTAATTTTGTGGAAACTAAGTAAGGCAGACTGGTTTTTAAAAATATAACAGCAAAGATAGGAGTTTCTGTCTTAGCTTTATTCATTAAATAGATGCAATTGGGGCTACAGTCTTACTGATTTATGGTAATTAAAAGAAGATTCTTGTCATTATAATCATCCGCTTTTTGTTTTATGTTGATTGGAGGTGGGGGAGAGGATTGCTCAGTATAAAAGAGCCATTTTCTTATTCTGTGCCATGAATGTAATTTGGTAATGTCTCAAAAATAAATGTTTATTAAAGCCCAGAGTTGTTATATAAAGGCGTTTTGATATATTTGCAGAACTGTGTATATTTCACTTTAATAGGTAGTAAAGATTTGATCTTGCAATTAGGTTTGCTCTCACAATCAGGAAATATTATGTTCAACAAAAAGAATGTCACTTCTACTCGTTGGAAGGGCATATATCCAAAAGACCTAGTTAGTATCGGAAAGAGAAGTAATTTTGGTACTTATTTGGCTTAGAGTGTGCCCATGGAAGACAAATTTGGGTTGGGAGATCTTTCTGTGTTCTCTATTATGCTTCCATGAAGCCACTCTTTCTGTTTTAATTTTTTCCTTTGTCTACCCATATCAACGTCTAACTGACTGCCTTTTTCCTGGGAATCTGTCATCTTAATATCATCAATTTTTCACATTTCAGCCATACTGGTAGAAATTAAGGGGTATTTCATGGCATTTATTTTTTAACAGACTGATTTTAATTTTACAGAAAAATTGCAAAAGTAGCTCCAAGTGTTCCATATACCCCACATCCAGTCTTGCCTATTATTAACACCTTACATTGATATGGTACACTTGTTATAATTCATGAAACAATATTGATATATTATTATTACCTATAGCCCATACTTTATTCTTATTTTCATAGCATTTACCTACTATCTTCTTCTTGATCTATGCTCTTATTCAAAACCATGCTACAGTTAGTCATAATGACAGTTTTAAGGCTGTCCTTCTTTTTGATGACCCTGATGAGTTTTTTCTTTTTTCTTTTTTTCATTTCACTTTATTTATTTTTAAATTTTTAATTAGCACACAATATAATAATGTCAAAATGGCATTTTCATACAATTGTATTGTGCACTTTGCTCTTATTGACTCCCTCTTTACCTCCTTATGACAGTTTTGCAGAACACTGGTCAGGTGTTTTTGTAAGAATTACCTCACACCACTATGGAAATCAATATGGAGGTACCTCATAAAACTAAAAATAGAACTACCATATGACCCAGCTATAACACTATTGGGAATTTACCCAAAGGGAGATGAGTCATCACACCACAGAGACACCTGCATCTCCATGTTCAATGCAGCGCTTTTCACAATAGCAAAGATATGGAATCAACCAAAGTGCCCTTCAACAGAAGAATGGATAAAAATACTATGGTATATGTACACAATGGAATACTATTCAGCAATCAAGAAAAATGAAATAGGATCATTCGCAGCAAAATGGATGGAATTAGAGAAAATTATTTTAAGTGAATGAACACAAGCTCAGAAAGAGAAACAACACATGTTCTCACTCATATGAGAGAGCTGACTCAAAATTACAAGAAGGAAAAATCCTACTCAAAGGTCAGATCACATTA
>VMDO01007501.1:53239-91070 GCA_007922755.1 Pedetes capensis | reverse complement strand
TACTGGGGGTTGAGCACAGGGACTCCCACTTGCATGCTTTGCAAGTGCTGGATCACTGGGCTATGCTTTCAGCTCAAGTTTTTTTTTTTTTTTTGAGACAAGTCTGCCTCTTTGAGAAGCAGTCTGCCCCTTGTCTGCCTCTTGTCTGCCTCTTGTCTGCCTCTTGTCTCTAATTTGCGATTTTCCTGCCTCCACCTCCTGAGCTGGTGGGATTATAGGAATGCACCTCCACACCCAGCCTCAATTTTTATAACAAATTATTAATTTTTGATTTTCTACCATTAAGAAAAAGTGGTGTAATAGTTGCATATTGGAAAAAGCAAATGCTGGATTACTCTGTACCCCACCAATATGTACCAATAAAGGAGAAAAAGAAGACAAAAAACTAAGGAGAAAAAAAGATTAATGATGAGTGCTTACCAAAACTATGGGTCAGAAGAAGGCTACAAAATACAGGCTTAATTTTGGACTGTGTTGTACATATTACATGTTAGTCATTTACCTGAGTATTTTAGATTTGGTAACTCACTTAATCCTTAAAACAACCCTAGAACCCTACAATGCAGTGTCTTTATCATCATCATCATCATTATCATCATCAATACTTTTAGATATGAAAGAACTGATGGAAGAGGAGGTAAGTATCAGAGGCAGACCCACAGAGCTGTAAGAGGGCTGTAAGAGACCATGTCTTACTTTTACTCTGCTGCAGGATTTTAAAATCATAAGATGAATTTCTCGCTGAGTTATTGGGTTTGAATAACCCAAAGTGTGTTAATTAGCTCTTAAATGATCTTTCATAATATGCCACAGGACTTCCGCATACACATAGAACCCATTTTTATTAATTCTGTCATGTTTAACATTTTAGCTGTCAATTTTGTGAAGAGAAAGAAGGCTTATTTATCACAAGCTCAGTACTTCAAAGGTACCAGGCTCTAAATACACAAGAAAAATAATTAAGATTTAAAATGACCACACCAGAATCAAAATTTTGCCTTTGTGAGATCAACACTCAATTTATATTTGGAGATTATAAATGACAAGAACAAAAACTTAAAAATACATAAAACAAAATGAAAAAGACTGTCTTGGGAGTAGTTGACTTGAAGAAGAGATGAGAGATTTTTAGTTCACCACAGATTCCAGCAACCAAACCAAAGATGATGTCACCTAACAGTCACCACCACAAAATCCTTCCTCCAACATTATAATTATATATTTCTGCATTTCACTAATAGAAAAATGTTGTTCAAATAAACTGAGATGTTCACCATTATTGTATTTGGCACTACTCGGACCATATCCAGAATACTGAATCCAGTTCTAGGTGTCATGGTTTGAGATCAAGTAAAGATAATTCATAATTTTTAAAAAAACAAGACTGTTTGGAATCTGATGTGGGCATCATTTCATAAACAAATGGTTGAAAAACTAGAGAAAGGAAGATAGAATGAGAGTCATGATAGGGTTCTTCAATACTGGAGGTGGGCGGTATCAAGTGCAGGAAGGAATAGTTTTTTTTCTACCTTATAGTTCAAAGACCAATAGGTAGGAGATGAAGGAAGACATGAAGGATATGAATGAAGGAAGAGCATGCAACATTTTCAAGTTCAATAATGTAAATGGCTCCCTCATGAAGAAAGGTACTTCCACCTCCTGAAGTAAGCAAGTGGATAATACATAAATGTCTACTCTGTTTTGCTGGTGCTGTCTGTATAGAGACAGAGTTGGATTAAATGACTACTGAGGGACCTTTTCAATTTAAGACTTTATTAATGATTCTCTTTTGTAACACATTTTTATTTTATTCTGTGCTTGAAATTTTATTAAATATTACTTCAGCTTAATTAAGCAAGCTAACTTTTTGAATTTAGTACCTCTTAATAATAAAAAATCAAATGCAAATATGTTATTGGGGAAAAATTAAATAATCACTACTCAAATTTATGTCTGCAATTAAGAGTTTCTAAAAATCTCCAAATTTATTTTCTAAATCAAAAACTCAATGGAACCTTTTTATCTTTGTGTGTGTGTGTGTGTGTGTATGTGAGACTTAGGGCTTGAATCCAGGGCCTCCCACATACATTATAAGTGCTCTGACACTGGCTGCACTGACTCCCAGCCCCATTTTTAATTTTTTCTCTTGAGACAGGGTCTAAGTTACATAGGTTGCCTCTGGCCACAAACTTGCAGTCCTCTTCCCTCTGCCTCCTGAGTCACTGGAATTATAGGCATGTACCATCACACCTCACTCTGATGGAATCTTTTAAGATGGAAGTTTAATGAAATGGTACAAAGAAAAGTTAATTAATGGAATTGAAATTGCTTCTATACCTTTAAGAAGTTTGTCACAATGCAGAAAATCTATCTAGCTCAAACTATTTACTATTTATGCTCATCAAAGTTTTGGATCATGTGCATGTCGCAGTGTCAGGTAGTGTTCTGTTCTGTTGTACATAGAATCACTATAAGTCATACTCAACTCCAGGCTCCTAGCAACAACAACAAGCATTTGTAACACATCTTTGAAAATATAGACTGTAAGAATCAAAGTCTGTCAATATAATATAATAATTACAGCTACAAACAGACAAGGCAGGCTGTAGCATAACAGCACTACTTTCAAAGTATACTCTTAAGTAAACTCGACATCTCATTTTTAAAGTTCTTGTTTAATATTTTGCTGGATTGTGACTGCCCATTTGGTCTTTGCTAAGGGGACTAAAGGCTCTGGAAACAAATGCCAGCTAAGCTAATTATTTTAAACTCAAATGTTCAGCTGAATCTACATCTCAGACCTGACAAGTAATGCATGAATTTTTAACAGTATCCAGAGCTGGAAAAAAAAAAATACACAGAGCTTTTTTCAGGATGCAGAAGGTAACTGCTGCATCATGTAGTTCTGACTTAGTTGAGTTTCCGCACTTTGACTTTCCTGAATCTTATGAGATAGTAGAGAGAGTGTTTTTCCTGGAACCAACAAACAGCCTTCAGTAACCAAAATATTCTAACCTAACTTTACCAATGTCCTAACGACCTAAAAAATACAACCACTGCAAATAATGCTACATTTAAATGTGATATTTACACACTTAAATTCAAACCCAAGTGAAAAGTGTGTTTCAAGTGCTCTAAGTACTTAGAGCGTTCACATTTTATTTTTTATCAAATGCATACCTTGCTGAATGGCTTGGTGATGTCCAAGGCATACAAACTTATTTCCACAGATGAAGAAGCTATAGGTGAGGGATTTTAATATTTATTGAATCATTAAATTGTTCTTTAATTCCATATTTCTAAATTGTGATGTCCATGTTAACTTAGGATAACCTGTTATGAATAACAAATTGCAAAAGACTGATCCATCACAACACGTGGTTGAGAAAGTGCTCCATTCTCTCTTTCTCCTCTCCTTCTCCTTTTTCTTTTCCCTCTTCCTATTTGTATTCCTTTCTACTCCTTTTCTCATCCTCTTTCTATTCCTTTTATTCTTCCCCTCCTCTTTTTAGTTAAAAAAAATACATGCTGTAACAAGTTGAGCACTAAAATACTTGCCTTTTATAGATTTTTTCTGGCTCTGATAATAAAATATTCTTATGAAGCTGTAATGTTAAATGCAGACCAAGTACCGAAAGAAAAATTATTGCACTTATTTATGATCTTAGATCATCATAGATTATTTATTTCTAGGCATATGATTCAAGTGTTTTGCAATGAAAAATATATACAATGTATACATTAAAATTATTTTAAATTATTTACAATTTTTTTATAAAGCTTAATCTGTTTTGAAAAATTATAGTCATTTTTTCATAAACTTAAACACTCTCACAAATTTTTGTTTTACATCTTGCTATGTATTTGTTTGTTTGCATCTATGTGTGTGTGTAAAGAAACACCTCTGTGACTAGGTTTAAATTTTTAGTAATAAATATTTGCTTCCAATAGTAGTAGTTCTAAGCTTACCTGACCACAATTTCACAGTTCCTTTTTTATTCCCCATAATGTGGATCGGCAAAAAATGATTGATCCCTCATTAGAGATGTGCACATCATATTAGTCACTACTCAGTGACAACATAGAATTAAAAATTGGAGAATAGAGCAAAAAGGGTAAAGTGAGCCACAGCCATTTGAAATATTTTACTCAGGACTTGTCCAACTGGGATCCTTCTCAGTTTTCCTTTGGGGTTTCTCCATGGCAGGAAAAAGAGGAAAAAGCAAAATTCTGTCACAGCAAAGTTTATGTGTGAGGAAGGCCTATCCTGCCAAAAAGGTCACAGACCAATGCTGCCTTGACTTTCATTTTAATGGCCTATGCAGTCTTTCCTTTTAAAAGTATATCCAGAGGTCTGGTGGAGAAGAAAGAGGAGGAGGAAAAAATCTGGAGCACAAGGAGGAAGATTTTTTAACTAATTATTGACACTAAAATTTTCTCAGCCAACATATGTTTTAACCTTTCTTATAACTCCCCAGGTTTTCCTCCTATTTTTCAATAAAATACTTAAGGAGCAGCTGAACCAGCATTATATTGCCCCGCTGCTAGAGGAAATAAGGGAATGTTGGCCATGAATGTGTCTGTTTTCATCAGACCAGAACAACAGCTTATCTTTACTGTGGCTACCCTTCCCACTCAGATTAATCCTTAACCAAGAGGTTGACTGATAGGTAGAAATCTTTAGCAAGAAACAATCTCACCAGTTGGCATGGAGGGTAGATAGAGTTAAATAAATTTTTTAAAAATATAGATGCGTATGGGATTCCAAATAAGAGCTTCATATTTCAAATAAAAAATGTTACATAGATCTTCTCTCTAGCTAGTTAATGCATAGGAAAGAAAGAAATGAAATCTGTTTTAGCATTTGCATTTAATTCTTTATAACTATATATCTAGAGAATAGGTCTTTCTGTATGAACATATGCCACACAGAAGAAGAAATTACAATGGAGTTAGATAAAATCATATCCGTTTTCTGACCTTTATGTAAACTATCTTTCAACTTGTTTTACAATAATAAGTGCTACAATTTTCTCAAAAGTTGTGAAGTTCTTCTAAAATATTAATAACAAAGTTATGTTTAATTTGCTTGATATTAGCCTAGTGCAGTGGCACATGCCTTGGAGGCTGCGACAGGAGGATGATGAGTTTGAGATCAGCAAGAGCCTGTGTAATTTAGTGAGACCCTGTCTTAAGATAAAAACATTTAAAAATGGGAGTTGGGTATGCAGTTCAATGGTAGAGCACTTGCAAAGTATGTACAAGACCCTGAGTTCAGTCCTCCAGTACTGCTAAATGAATAAGTGAATAAATAAATACATAAACAAATAAATAAAATTTGTTTGATTATAAATACAGAACAAAATATAACATCTAGAACATTTAGTAGGAAGCAGTCATGGGAAGAGGGTTACGGTAGAGCATCCCAGCTATTGTGTGAGACATCTCGACCTAAAGCGGGCAGTGTCTGCTCCAGGAGGAAGGTGTGACAATTAAGACCATGTTTCTTCAGGCTACTCCTATCCGAACAATGGAAGAAAATCATTTCTTTCATGTCTTTATCACCCAAAAGCAATTGCTTTAATAATAAAATCTTTTCTAAAAGTATATAAGATACATTTTGCACAAACACAAAACAAAATAATGATATTTACTTTTGGCTTTCTGAAAAGACATAAAATACACAAGGGTACACTGTGCGTGCTGAAAGGAAATTGTGTGGAGTTCTTTGTGGGTGGTATCACAACTAAGTTTGAATTGAATAGCAGAGTCTGCACTTTCTTTCTTTTTTTCTTTCTTTCTTTCTTTCTTTCTTTCTTTCTTTCTTTCTTTTTTTATTTTAGATAAATAGGCCTAAAAAACAGTCCTACATGATGGAAGAGAAAGTGGTTATTTATGTGGTAAGGTTTGAAAGACATCTACCACCTTATCCAAAAATATTTCTACCTCTAACCTGTGGTGTTAACAGAAAATTTCTCATCATTTCTCAGAAAATTTATCTTGGAAATGTTCAATACATTGCAAATGTAAATAGCCATTACACTTTAATCCTTTATTACCCATTATGATATTAATAAGATCTGTTTATTTGCTATGCAAGACAATTTAGACTGAAGCTGAAAAAAAATTGAGGTTCAAAAGCAAAGGAGACTGTAATGACCAAGACATACTTTGCAGAGGAGGCTTTAAGGGCAGAGAGTTCTGAGATCAAGAAAGATGAGTGGGACAAGGACAGCTGAGTCAGGCAGACAATGGGGCATATAAGTTTGTACTGCAGATCTTTCCCTATACCTGGCTGTACATTCTTAAATTACAAAATCCTTCTTCTTTATAAGGGCCCATTTTACCACCCATATGGCCTACATTTTTTCATTTTACCACCCATATGGCCTACATCATATACTTCCTTGTCTTGGTACTGATTACATGTGTGTTTGTCCTCTGCCTCTTGTTAACTGCACAAGTTCTGTCCTTAAAATCACACTATTGCAATGACTCTGAGCCAGAGGCCTTGTGCCTCGATGCTATACTAATATAGGAATAAACAAAACCAATACAATGGTTATGGTTAGGTTAGGATTATAGAAAATGTGAGATCAGTTTTATTCATTTTCAGACAGTCTAGGGAAGGGCTTAAAATTAATGATCAAATCATTTATCTGACTAGTTATCATAGCACATTCTATGGACTCATTGGTTATTATTGGTTTACTTATAGGGCTTGTTTGTTTTGTTTTACATCTGTCTACCTGATTGAGCTTTATATTGTGGGAGAATAAGAGTAAAACTTATTTTTAATATCTTTTATATCATCTTTGTTATCATCTTTATAAGCTTTTCATCCTTACTCTTCCTCTCATCAGATATGCCAAATAACCTTACCATCTCTGATTGTATATATACCAAAGAAGAATGATATATTACTTGAAGAACAAGAAGACAAAAAAGAAGAGAAAGAAGAATGAGAGAGAGAGAGAAAAAAAAAAGAAATGTGGGAGAGGCAAAATGAAATACATTTCCAATTACTTTATTGTTTCCTCCATGTAAAGCTACAACTAAGTGAGAAGCCAAGCTAATGGGGTTTTTGTTGACTTGTTATTTAGTGAGAAGAGGTGGCACACTTGAATTGCTATGCTGAGTTGAGCAGGTTTGGGGTGGGAAGCAGCAATGGCCACAGGACAGTTATAGAGTCATTCCAGAACTTTCAAGTCTCTTTCATCTCATTCTCTCTGGTCCAGATAGAATTTTGCATATGATTGTATCATGCCATCTAGTTCTGTTGCTCTGTAGGTTAAGCAAGCTTGAATGTTTAGCACCATCTTCTCTTGGGATATTCTACCAAGGATTATTAAGAACTGGAGCTACAATTCACAAAAGACTTCATTCCTGCAACTCAGATAATGTCATGCCACCTCATATTCTGCTTTTAGCCACAGAGGTTGAACAAGTCCATCTAGTCTTTTGGAGATACTGTCAAGAAACTGTTTACTTTGTCAAGGCCCATGATTTCATGGATCATTAATGATCCTTGAAGCTACTATGCAAAAACTGCCCATGCAGCAACTTTTCTAAACATATCTCTGGTCCCATTTCCCTTTGGTCTTTCATGGCAGCAGCCTTCCACTTGCTCTTCTACACATGACCTAGAAGTCTATTTTCATTGTGGAGGACATCAAGCTTCTGTTCACAGGGCCAGTTGTGTCAAACTTATATTTTTCCCACAAAAGCACACAATGGTGTATGTGTAAGACAAAATCTTTGTCTTATTCATGTGTTTAACCCCCAGTTATTTCCTAGAGTGTAGATATGGTGCTATTGTTGTTCTTAGGTGCTATTACACCAGGTCCAACTCATGGTGACCCTATGTACAACAGGATGAAACACTACTCAACACTGTGCCATGTGTAGGATCTTTCATAATGTCTGATCCCATTGTTATCACCTCTGTGTTTCTTCTCATTTTGAGTCATGCCACATCAGCAAATGGAGGTCACAGGTGCTTTATTCCATTTCTGTTATTAAGGTCAACTCTACTTTGAAGAGGCAGCTCTTTCCCAGTAGTTTCTTGAATGCCTCCAGCCTGGCAGTGGGCTCATTTTCTGGCACTATATTTTACAGTGCTTCTCTGCTATTCATAGAGTTTTCAATGGCTAATTGTTTTGGGAGTGGGCTGCAGGGTCCTTTTTCCTAGTCTGTCTTCATCTGGAAACTCAGCTGAAGTCTGTCCACCATAGGTTGGCTCTACTAGTACCTGTAACATCAGTGGCATATCTTTCAGCATCACAGCAACACACAAGGCCCCACAGCATGACAAGCTGACAGACACATGATAGGCATTCAATAAATCCTGAATGAGTGTGCTTGTAAGAACCTAAGCCTGCAGATATTTTTATTCAGCAATCTGATAGAGTAAACAAACAGAGCCTTTCTAGTTCTACATGAAAAGCCTCACAAGGGGAAAAATAATAGTGCAAGAGTCAACACCAGTAGTTTCTTGGTATAAGATCTGTAAGAAGGGATTCTGAGAGTCAGAAAAATTTTAGAATTATGAGGCTAACTAACTGCTCCTGATTTTTGTGAAACGTGTGTTATGGTTTTTTGGAGTCTCCTATAAGTCCATCAGAGACATGAAAAGATTGAAAGAAATAACATGGGAATAGAAAGAAATGTGGGACACAATTTTCAATTTGATCTTGGCTCAAGACAGGTTTGAAGAAGTCCAATTTTACCGTTTATAAAAGCTCTATTTGCTCTACATCCGAAGAAATAAAATTGTAACTGGAAAATAAACAGAAAAATAATTTTCTGAGTTTCTTAGGAAAAAAGTTTAGCCCTGCTTTACCTTTCAAATATGGCTCTGAAGTTTTACGAGACTCATGGAAGGGCAGAAAGAACATTCCCACCTTGTCACCAAAGATCCATGTGATGAATCGGCAGGGTTTTTTGTTGTTGTTGTTTATTTGTTTGGTTGGTTGTCTGTTTTTTTTTTGGATTTTTTTTTTCCCTACAGAAATACCAGTGCTTTGCAGCCTTACTCAATGCTTATGCTTATAGTGTATAAGAAAGAAGGAAAATAAATAAAGTATGGTCTGTAACTATAAAGGAAGGAGATTTTCTATCATTTTCAGGAGCATGAGAAATCTCCTGGAGTTGAGCGTGGAATATTCTGTCATAGGAAATACGCTTTCCAGAAATTCTTGTAACATTTCAGTTTCAAGAAAGTAATTGAAAGAATTAGTTTTCCATTTTCAATCCATAAAATCATGTTCACTCATTGCTTCATAGTTCATTGTCTAACAAAGGAAGTAAAATTCTGATAAAAACATAAGAAAAAAAAGTATGATTTTGTGTTTAGTCTAAAAGGACAATAGTTGTCAAAAGAACTAATTGCCTTAAAGATTTATATGACCTCTTTAGACATATATACATATATATAGATATATATAGTACACATAAAGGCATGAACTATACAGAACAGCCACTAAATCAGAAACCATTAGCTCCCTGAAGCAAGGAAGACCTCAGGTATTTCCTTATTTACAAATTTGGTAAAGAGCCTTCTCTTATTTACAAATTTGGATAAGAGGCTTCTGATACATTCCTAAGAATAAGTCAAGATTCTTGAAGAGTTCTCACTATATGCATTTGAAAAAATATGTCATTGGTTTCAGTAAGACCTTCGGATATGAGTTAATACTTCTGAAGATACTTACATGAAAACAGTGTTTTATGTTCTTCCATGAAGTCATTTACTCTTAGCTGACATTAACCAATATTTAGACATGTGATTCAAGAATTCAAAAGAATTTCCTAACATGGAGAAACACACCCACACATACACACATACACATTCAACTTGATAAATATACAAAAGGAAGAAAACTGGAAAAAGAAATTTTCCACAATCTAAACACAATCTAAATGGAAATTTTGTGGAAAAGTTATTAGCTCTTGTAGCATAAAAGTATGACAAGAAAACCTGACAGAAACAAACAAAAATATTCAATCTATTAAGATGTTTATGTAAAATGTTAATACAAAAAAACCCCAAAACTCTGTTATACTAGCAGTATCTGAGTAAAAAACTAGTATGCTTTAAAGTTTGACCATTGTCATGTTGCATGATAGATTAACATCTATACAAAAACAACAAAAATATAAAATACTTTTGACACATGACCAAAATAGTCTTGACCAAAACTAAATTAAAAGTACCAACTTTTGCTAATAAGCTTAAAAGCATACATGTCTATTATATGTATTGACAGGAAAACTAGTTAATATAAAGATGTCAGTTCTTCCTAAAGTAAATTATTGACTTCATGGAATTCACCTCAAATCACAAAAGGAGGGTAGTTTTTGAGCAGCAAATAATTTGTTTTTGAAAAAATAAAATTAATTGTTGTATTCTACTCCTCTGATACCAAGTATAATATAATCCATGATAATAAAATATATAATTTTTTTTTTGTGGTACTGGGGGTGGAACCCAGGGCCTTGAGCTTGCATGCTTTGCAAGTGCTGGACCACTGAGCTGCACCCTCAGCCCATTTTTTTTACTTTTTGAGACAGGGTCTCACTAAATTATGCAGACTACCTCTGGTCTTGAATTTGCAGTGCTCCTGCCTCCGCCTATGGAGTCACTGGGATTACAGGCATGCATCACCATGCCTGGCTAAAAATTATATAATTTTAGTAGAAGAAGAACTGACAGCTACATAAAAGTAACATATTAGATAAAGTAGAAAATAACTTATTTTAGATAATACTTTAACGATGAGGACACAGGTCAGTGGGAAAAAAGAATTATTAAGTGATACAGATAAGGTGCATTCGCTATTTAAAAGAAAAACAGAATTGTAGGTAATTAAAATAAATATTAATTTTTGTTTCATGAAACATTTTATAATAGTTTTTTACCTGCACTAAAGTATTTGGTTCATTAAATACTTTTTAAAAATATGACTGACAGTCCAAGTGCATTGGATTCTCATTCCACAAAGAACATTTTCATGCAAATGCAAATGCTACGTTTTATATGATGTTATTGGTCTGGTCTCACCTCTTTATTTGGTCAAAAATCAATCTTCATGTACTTGGAGATTTTCATGTGAGATATGTTCAACAGAAAATACATGAACTCCACAGTTAAGAATGTTGTTGACTATTCATTTGGGATTAAAATGTTAATGCCCTATATGTTATATGGTTTGTGTTAAAGTAACTTTATTTTTTATCATTTATGTAAATTGGCACATCTCAAGGTGTAAGGTTGATAAATCAATTAAATAAGATGTACAAGAAATAAGATGATGTATAGTGAAACACCATGGAGTGGGTTTCTGATGACAAATAGACTGGGGCAAAGAAGTTAGAATTTTACTTGATAGTCTAGTCAGGTCATTTAATCAAGAAAAAGAAGTATAAAAAAACTTCTAGCTTGAAAAGGAAGAAATAAACTACCTCTAGTTACAGATAACATGATTTTATTTATAGAAATTTGTGATTTGTAGATTTGTAGCTGGAATATATAAAAGACACCCAATTAAAAAGTGACCAAAGGATCTAAATACATATTTCTCAAAAAAGGTACATTAATGAACTTTAAGCACATGAAAATATGCTTAACATCACTAATCAGTAGGAACACACGAATCAAAATCACAAAAACATACCTCTTCACAAGCACTAAGATGTCTGTAATCAAAAATAGATAAAGAGATGATGTACAGAAATTAGAACCTTTTATACAGGACTGGTGAGAATGTAAGATGGTACATCATTTTTGCAAAATAACATGGCATTCCACAAAGAATTAAACATAAATTACCACATGATCCAACAATCTCTTTTCATTAAAAAATGGTCTCTGTTTATTGGCTCCTAGACTGTTTATCAGCTCTGTAGGCCAAGATCCATTAGCTCAAAAAACCCACCTGTGCTAAACTCAAAATTTTACCCAGGTATTTTAAAAATAGCACAGAGAAGCAAACTTGTAGCCATTTAGAGCCTAACTGCTTTACATTTCCCCAAAAGCTCCTCCAACAGCAGCTATCTATTGATAAGATATGAGCTTACATTTACAAGTCTCTGAGCTCCACTTCCCTTTGGAGGCTCTGACCCAGAGACACCCTGCTGTGCTGCTGAGAGACATCTCCCAGACAAATAAATCCCCTTTAAAATATTTCTCTTCTTTGGGAGTTCCCATGCCCTCATTCCTTCTGGATGGTGGCTCCCTCACTGTAAGACTAAATGTCTCATGTTATGAGACATTTCAACACTCTCATTTAACCCTATATAAGTGCACCAAATAAAACTTGTGTACCACTGCTTCTTTTGCCACATCTTTTTCCTTGGTCAGGTCCAAAATCCCCCCAAGCCTCTATAGAAGAAGATAAGCTGGACTGAAACCTCAGGACTAGAGGAACAGCACTAGGACCCCCATCTAACAGGAGACCACTCTGGCTTCACATTTCACAAACTTCAACCTACCAAAAGAGAGGAATCAAGGTAGGTTCCTTTTTCTACCAGGTCAGGCATGAGTCTTTTGACAATATGTGGCAAGTGCAATACCACCAGCAAAGAAATGGATTAGAAGCCTTGTGAGTAACAAGCAGCCAGGAGAAGCACTCTGCTTTAACTTTCCATGAGTTCCCCTTTCATTCAAGAGATATTATGAGATGAGTAGGAAAAATCAGTAAAGCTTCTACACATCATTTGAAGTGGTAAAATGTTGACATTAGTTTCTGTTATAAGTCACAGTCATGTGTCATTTATGAAGGAATAAGGCATTATCAGATGATTTGATCATTGTATGAAGAATGTAGAGTATACTTGCACAAACCTACATGTATAAGTCAATCACTCAGCATGGCCTTTTGGTGCAATTAAAAGACACAATAAATACAAGATGTATGAATCTGTAGCCGGTGTAACATAGCATACTAAAATAGTATACTACAGTAAATACACAAACTAGTAACATAGTCATTTATTGTCATTATCAAATACAGTCATGTGATATATAAGAAAATTTTTGTCAGCAATGGACCATATGTACAATAGTGGCTTGATAGGATTTTAATGGAGTGAAAAATCCCTGTTCCTTAGTATTTTTATTGTAACTTATCTATGCTTAGATACACAAATATATGCCATTGTGTTACATTTCCTGTATTTATTTAATACAGTAACATGGTGTATAGGTTTGCAGTTTAGGGGCAACAGATTAGAAACTATAGCCTAGTTGTGCAGTAGGCTATATTAGGTAGGTTTGCGTAAGTATGCTCTATGATGTTTACACAATGTTGAAATCACCCGATAGTACATTTACCAAAATGTATACCAGTCATTAAGCAATCATGGCTGTACTATAACTGCACATAATTATACGTACTATACTAGTAGTGCAGTAGGTTTGCTTGTACCAGTATCATCACAACGTTTGAACAATGTATTTTGCTGGGATGTTACAATGGTTATGGTATCAATAGGTGTTAGGAAAGGCTCAGCCATATTATAATCTTATGTGACCATGATTATTATATAAACTGTTCATCATTGACTGAAACATTCTTTTTCTTTTTTTCTTTTTTTGTGGTACTGGGGTTTGAACCCAAGGCCTCATGCTTGCATGCTCTGCAAGTGCTGGACCACTGAGCTGCACCCCCAGCCCATTTTTTAACTTTTTGAGACGGGCTCTTTCTAAGTTACACAGACTGCTTCTGGTCTCAAACTTACGATCCTCCTGCCTCCGCCTCCCAAGCCACTGGGATTACAGGCGTGCGCCACCACACTCGGCTAAATGAAACATTCTTATGAGGCACATGACTGTAAATATATAGATGATAGACAGATGGATATACATATTGTCATACCTAGAACATTTCTCACAAAGACTATTAGAAGAGATACACTCAAAAACAATATACAGCTGGGTAAGAAATCAAGATGACATACTAGGAGCACCCACTGATGCCTAGCATCTTCAGGAGATAGGGCTGGAACGACTGGAGAGCAGCAAATTTTTCAGGTGGGTGATGGCAGAAAGGCACTGAAATTTCAATAGTAAACAGACAGTATCTTTGAAAAAAAGGAAAAAAGCATACACACACACACACACACACACACACACACACACACACTCATACACACTCCAAGAGTAGAATGAAAGGAGAGAAAGCACTGCAGCATGCAGAGCATGCAATGGTGTGGCAGAAAGTGAAGGCAGAGAAGAAAGAAATAGTAAGATACTCAGAAAACACAATTAGCACTCATGTCAGTGTTGAGTAGAGCTTCACTCTAACCAGATGGGGGACCTGGACTCTGCATACTGGCATGAAGAAAGTTCTACCCTTTTTCCTGGGATTTGGTCATGGTGCACTGGTTGGAGCCATTTTAAGTGAATCCTATCTGAGTGTGTGCTCCTAGGCATCTAAAATCCCCACTTTACCCTATCTCTAGGAACTGACACAGCTATGGTTATGTGGTGATTCATTGAATCCTGGCCTGGAGAGCTGGACTAGCTACAGGGGAAAGACTTTGAATCAGAAGTGATGAGAATTTCATGTGGTGGGAAGCCCTTCTGAAACATAGAGGTGAGCAGGAGGTCACTCCCTATTTGAGGATGTGACTATCTATGACAGCCTTGGCAAGGGGAGTGAGTTATTGTGATTACATGTGTGGGGTGCACACCTCTCGGTCTGGCCTGGATGTTCAGATGGGTGGTGTGGACGTGCATGCAGATAACTAAACACCACTCACTAGGGACCCTTAGGTGAGGGACATGGACTCCTCTGGCCCTCAGGAACACCAGAAGATGGGAGAAAGGAAAAACCCTTAGGTGCTTTTGCCTTGTGGGGAACGAAAGAAGCTGTTTATTGTTTCTCTCTGCCCTAACAAGCGCAGAGAAAAAACCAAACAAGTGTTAGCAGCCTAAGTGCTGCAACTGTTTTTGCTGCCTCAGGGGCAGCCGTGGCTCTTCTGCTTCTGGTGCTGAGACCGGAGACTGTCTTCAGCATAGGCCTCTTGGTGCTGGGTCCAAGAGGCTTTCCTCAGCTTGAATGTAGTCCATCTTTCCTTGAGAGTGCCATCTAGTCATCCTGGTCTTGGTGGTCATGAGGAGAGATGCCTCTGTGTTGCTGGTTGAGTCCAGAGAGAGTTCTTTCTTTGCTAGTGGTCAGATGAAGAGAGTTCCCAACTGGAAGCTAGCAGCCAGCAGCTCAGCGTCACCATCATCAGCAGCAGCTCTCAGCATCACCATCAGCAGCCAACAATATTACCATCAGCAGCAGCACCATTAGCAGCAGCAGCAGCACCTGCTGCCAGTCAGCAGCACTTAGCATCACCATCAGCCACCTCACATGCAGAGTGAGCTTTGTTTATATAGCCCTGTGGTAATGCCTCAAGATTATAATCAGGTGGGGGCTTGAAGGGCTAGATACAACCAATTTAGGCATGATGTTCAAATAAAGAGTGAAACCAGATGTCACTCCTTGGGCAATCAAGGGGAGATCCTTGATTACAATCAGGGAGCAAGATGATGGTTAGATAATTCCCTACATACATGCAGGAGATAAATTGCAGAAAGTTAGAGACCCAGAAGGTGGAGTATAAGAGCATTGTTCCACTGCCACCATTCACTGAAGATTGCTGTAACATTACAGTGCTTTCCAACTCCATGACCAATCATCTGAAGATGCTGGAGACTGGGACTAGTTAGTGGAAACCTTGCCTTCCACCTCATTGTCTGCTGGCTTCCTGACGAGAAGAGTAACAAAGTAACTACAATGTCTCTGCCCACAAATCATGACCTCTGGTTGTTATGTGTACACCATAAAGAGATGAAAAGGAATGAAATAGTACACACCCTCTGCCCTCAGCAGGATGCACATAGCCCAAGTAATCACAGGGAAAAGAACTGTCCAGCATAGGTTGAGATCTTTCACTGCTGCCCACACATTGTCCTTTTTGGATGACAGATAACCTATCCCTTTTTCATTGCTTTCCTTGGGTGTTGTAAGTTTGCTTGTTTGTTTGTTTTCCTGTGGAGACATTTTTGATTGGATCCAACTGGTTTAAGTTTTTACACACAAATTTTCATTTTACTTCTTACAACTTCTTTCTTCTTTTTCTTTGCTCTTTCCCTTTCATTTCTTTTCCTTTTTATATCTAACTAATTAATCTTGACTTGTACTGTTTTGTTTTTCTTTTTCAAGACAAGCTCTCACTGTAGGACCCAGGCTGGCCTTGGGCTAGCAGTCCTCCTGCTTCAGCCTCCAAGTGCTCAGTTTGCAAATATGAGCCACAATCGTCAGATTTTAATATTTAATTTTTGTCCCTCACTTCCTCTTCTCTCTCTTCCCCCATTTTATTCTTCAGTTAGATGTTTCCCATCTCTTGTTTCTTTTTTCTCATATTTCCCTCTTTTAAAATTTTTATTTTCATTAATTTTGTTTTGATTTTTCTTTTTTTATTTTTAGCTGGATCTTCTCTTTATTTTCTTCTTTCTCATTTCCTCTTTATTTTTCCTTCTTCAAATTCTATCTTTCTCTCTTTTAAGTATTATTTATTATTATTTTTGTTTCTTTTCATTCTTTCCTTATTGATTAACATCTTCTCCATTTATTTAGTGTTATTTTCTCTTGTTTTCCCTCTGATGTTATTGGAGTTGTAGTATTAGATATATTTAATTGGCTATTACTGTAGTTCTATAGCTCATTTGTTTATTTGTTATGGTGCTGGGATTGGGCCCAGCACATTGAGCATATTGGTCTTCAGCCCAGTTGTGAGGAACTGTACCTCAATCCTGACATGACCTACTCCCACCCAAACATTGGTAAGCATTTTTACTGAAAGAGCATGGGAGATTAAAAGTTCCAGCCAATGACTCAGCCCCAGGTGTGCAAAATTTAATGCAGAAACACAAGATATAGATAGATAGATAAATTAGCTTGACTCCTCCAAGAGTTAACACTTCCACTGTAACTAATTCCCATGATAGTGAATTGGATGAAATTCCAGACAAAGAATTCAAAAGAACTATTATGAGAATTATTGATGAATTCAAATAGGACATGGATAAATACCTGAATGAAATCAGAGGTTACAAATAAACAGGTAAATGAAATAAGGAAGACTGTAACTTATGAAAGTTCAATTCAAGAAAACAATGGCAATTCTGAAAAAATCAAATCAAATCTTAAAAATTAAAATCTCAGTAAGTCAAGTAAAAACTCATTTGAAAGTCTTTCTAATAGGGCTGGACCAAGGAGAAAAAAGGAATGTCAGGGTTTCAAGACAGTGTAAACAAATTAGAACACTCAGCCAGTAACAAAGAAAATACATGAATAAACAAAATATGAGATCCTTTGCACACTATTGAAAGACCTAATTTATGAATAATAGGCATGGAAGTAAAAGACGTATGAGCTAAAGGTATAGAAAATATAGTCAATAAAATAAGCAGAAAGCTTCACAAATCTTGGGAAAGAAAAGGACATCCAGGCACAAGAGGCTTTTAGGACCCCAAACAGACACAACCACAAAAGAAACTCCCTACATTATATTATAGTTAAAGAACTATAGTTATAGAACAGATAGTCATAGAACAAATAAAGAATATTGAAAGCTGTACTACTGAACAAAAAGGTTCAGGTAGATCCTTATATAGTAAGAGTGGATGACTTTCATATCCCGCTTTCACCAATAGTTAAGTTATTTAGACAAAACAATAAATCAACAAAGAAATATCAGAGTTAAACTATAGAGCAAATGCCTACAGCTATACCACCCTGGCGTCCTATCCGGTCTTATCTTGGAACCAGGGTTGGGCCTGGTTATTCTTTGGATGAGAGATCACCTGGGAATACCAGGTGCTGTAGGCTTGGGAGAAGGACCTGGCAGCCCACTCCCAAAAAACAATCAGCCATTGAAAACCCTATGAGAAGCAGAGAAGCACTGACATAGTGCCACTCATGGTACAGTGTTGGGTAGTGCTTTGTTCTGTTGTACACAGGGTCACTATGAGTCGTACCTGACTTGATGGAAACTCAACAATAACAATGTAGAGCGAATGGACTTAATGTGTATCTACAGAATATTCCATCCACCAGCTGGAAAAGGTACATTCTTCTCAGCAGCCAATAAATCTTTATCCAAAATTGATCAAATTTTAGTACATAAAGCAAATCTTAACAAATACAAAAAAACTCATATCAGATCACAATAAAAATACTAGAAATCAACAGCCAAAGGAACTATAGAAAAATATGCAAACACATGGAGATCGAGCAACAAATACACTTTTGAATGATCATTATGTCATAAAGATGTTCAGCAGAAGTGGGGGATTAAAAAATTCCTAAAATCAAATGAAAATGAAGACACAACATTCTAGAACCTGAAAGATACAGTGAAAGCAGTTCTTAAGTTATGAATACCTATACTAAAATATCAAAAAGAACTCAAATAAATAATCTAATATTATACTTCAAGCTCTTAGGAAAACAAAAGTAAGCCAATCCCCAAAATTAATACAAGGTAAAAATAATAAATATCAGGGCAAATATTAGTGAAATGGAAACTAAAGGAATAATATAAAGGATCTATGAAACAAAAGCTTGGTTCTTTGAAAGGATAAACAAGGTCAACAAACTCTTAGCTAAATTAACCAAACAAAATAAAAGAAATAGAAAGAAAACCCACATTAATAAAGGTAAAGAGAAAAAGTTGACATTACAATAAGTTCCACTGAAATCCAGAGGATTATTGGAGGATATCAGAAAATTATATTCCAATAAATTGAAAAATCTTGAACAAGTTCTAGACATAGGACCTACTGAAATTGAACCAAGAAGTTATAAAAAAAAAAAAAAAAAACTAAACAAGTCAATAATGAACAAGACCAAAGCAGCAATAAACAGTTTCCCATACAGAAAAGCACAGGACCAGATTGCCTGCTTAATTCTATCAGACTTTTAAAGAACTAACCGCTGAGTGCAGTGTCACATGCCTATAATCATGGTGACTCAGGAGGCAGAGGCAGGAGGATCAGCAGTTTGAAGCCAGAAGCAGCCTGGATAAATTACCAAGACCTATTTCAAGACAAAAAGTGAAAAATGGGCTGGGGGTGCAGCCCACCGATAAAACTCTTGCAAAGTATGTGCAAGGTGCTGGGTTCAACCCCCAAGTATCACACACACACACACACACACACACACACACACACACACAAAAAGAACTAACACCCAAATTCCTCAAACTATGCCACAAAATAGAAAGGAAAGGAATGCTTATAATTTCATTCTATAAAGTCAATATTACCCTCATACCAAAACTAGATAAGGGCACAACAACAACAACAAGCAACTAGAGGCTGACTTCCTTGATGAACATAGATGCAAAAATCCTCATTAAAATACTTGTAAGCTGAATTCAACAAAACTTTGAAAAGATCATATGCCATGATTAAGATGTCTTCATTGCAGGATGCAAGTATGATTCAGCATATGTAAATTGGTCAATGTAATACAGTTCATAAATAGAATCAAGGACAAAATTTACATGATTATCTCAACATGCAGAAAAAGCCTTTGACAAAATTTAACATCATTTTATGACAAAAGTTCTGAAGTAACTATGAATACAACAATTATACTCCAACATAATAAAGTCTATAAAAGACAAACCTATAGTCAACACTATGCTCAATTGGGACACACTGAAATCTTTTCTTTTAATATCAGGATGGAGATAAGACTGACCTTTTTTTCCACTCCTATTACATATAGTGCTTGAATTCTTAGCTAGAGAAATAAAACAAGAGAAAGAAATAAAAGTGATACAAATAGGAAAGGGAGAAGTCTAATTATCACCATTTGCATATGATAATATTCTATTCTTAAATGATCCTAAAGATTCAATAGAAGAGTGTTAGATCCATAACTCCTTTCAGACAAAGTTGTTGTTGTTGTTGTTGTTGTTAGGTGCCATTGACTCATAGCGACCCTCAGAGGGTTTTCAATGGCTGACTATTTTGGGATTGCCTTGGGAGTGGATTGCCAGGTCCTTCTCCCATTTTTGCGGTGCTGGGAATTGAACTCGGGACCTCAGAGACTGCAGCGCAGCTCTCTACCAACTGAGCTAAATCCCAGCCCTTCAGACAAAGTAGCAGGATAAAAAATCAATAGACAAAAAACAGTAGCTTTTCTATTCATCACTAAAAAATTCACCAAGAAAGAAATTAGGAAAGCAGTCCTATTCAGAACATATAGGAGTAAACCTAACCAAATATGTGAAAAATACCTACAATGAAAACTATAAAACACTTAAAAAAGAAATTGAAGGAGACATTAAAAGGTGTAACAATGTCCCATGTTCATAGGTGAACAGAGTTAATATTGTGAAAATAGCCAGGTTACCAAAAACTATCTGGAGTTGCAATGCCCAACAAAATTTGAATGATATTCTTCATAGCACTAGAAAAATACATTCCTAAAATTCCTGCAAATGCACAAAAGACCCTGAATAGCCAAAATAATCCTGAGCAAGAAAGCAGGGCTGGAAGCATAACAATACTTAAATTATACTGTAGCTTCAAATTATACTGCAGAACCATAGTAATATAAACAATGTGCTAATGGCACAAAAACAGACAGGTAAACCAATGGGGTAGAATAAAGGACCCAGAAATGAACTCATATAGCTACAGTAATTCAATTTTTGACAAAGGTGCCAAAAATATACATTAAAGACGACCTCTTTAACAAGTGGTACTGAGAAAACTGGTTATTCGCATGCAGAAGACTGAAACTAGATCCTTAACTCATACCTCGTACAAAAAAAAAAAAAAAAAACCAACCTCAAAATGAATCAAAAACATTCATGTAAAACAAAACCCTTGAAACTGCAGGAAGGAAAATTAGGAGAGACACTTGAAAATAGAGGCATAGGCAATGACTTAGGACACTAACATCTCAGGAAACAATAGCAAGAATTGATATATTGTATTATATCAAATTTAAAAGCTTCTGCAGAGAAGAAGAAACAGAGATAGGCTACAGAATAGAAGAAAATATTTGATAGCTATTCATCTGAAAATAATTAATATTCAGAATATATGAAAAACTTAAAAATTAAACATCAAAAGAAAAAATAATCCAGTCATTAAATGGTCAGATGAACTGAACATACACTTTTCAAGGAAGAAATACAATTGGTCAATAAATATATGAAATAGTGTTCAACATCATAGGCCACCCGGGAAATGCAAATAAAAACTATATTGAGATTTCATCTCACCCCAGTCAGAATGCCTATCATCAAGAAAACAAAAAATAACAAATGCTAGCACAGATGCAGGGAAAAAAGAATCCTCATACACTGGTAGTTGTTACTGTTGTTGTTAGGTGCCATAGAGTTGGTATTCAACTCATAACTACCATACCCACAACAGTAGAAACACGATTGTCAGTGCTTCTCTGCTGTTCATAGGGTTTTCAACGGTGGATTGATTTTGGGGAGTGGGTTGCCGGGCTGTCTCCCAAGCCTACAGTATCTGGTGTTCCCTGGCAGGCTTCCATCCAAGTACTAACCAGGCCCAACCCTGCTTACCTTTCAATATTGGAAGGGGTTAGATGCCACAGGGCTATGGCTGGAGGCTACACCGGTAGGAGAAATGTAAATTAATATGACCACTATGGAAATCAGTGTGGAAGTTCCTCAAAGTAATAAAAAAAAAAACAGAACTACTATATGATCTATGCACACCATTCCTGGGTATATACCCAAAGGAATTAAAGGCAGCACACAATGGAGATACCAGCATATCCTCATTTATTGCTATACTATTCACAGTAGCTGATTAATGGAATCAGTCTAAGTGTCCATCAGTGGATGAAAGGATAGAAAAATGATAAATATATATGTATGTATATACATGGGCTGGGATTTAGCTCAAAATTGGTAGAGTGCTGCACTGCAGTCTTTGAGGTCCCGAGTTCAATTGCCAGCACTGCAAAAATGGGAGAAGGGCCTGGCAATCCACTCCCAAGGCAATTCCAAAACAGTCAGCCATTGAAAACCCTATGAAGGTTGCTACGAGTCAGATACCAACTCGACAGCACCTAACAATAACAACAACAATGTATATACATACACATATATATGGTATAAAGATACATATACATATATACATATATATATATATACACACACACATATACAATGGAGTATTTGGCCATATATATGAATGAAATCATACCATTTGTGGGAAAATGTATGTAACTAAAGATTATCATGTTAAGAAAAATAAGATGCCCTGAGAAAGACAAGTATGGTATATTTTCTCTCATATGTGAAATCCAAAAAATAAATAAATAAAAGGAAATAGAAAGACAGATATGAAAGTAGAAGACAGACTACTAGGGAAGACAGACATGAAAGTAGAAGACAGACTACTAGGGAAGAAGGAGACCAATAGGAGGTGGTAGCTAGGATAGATGTGGGTAATGGAGGGGTAAATATGATCAAATATATTGTATGCATGTATAAAAATGTCATAATGGAACCCATTGTTTTGTGAAATCAATATGTGCTAATAAAAATACATGATTATTAAAAAACATTGTACAATTTGAGCATCCCTAATCTAAAAATTCAAAATCCAAAATGCTTCAAAATCCAAAATTTTTTGAGCACCAACATGACACAAATGGAAAATTCCATATTCAACCTCATTTGCTAGGTCACAGTCAAAATATAGATACCTTGTTGTTGTTGTTAGTGCCGTCGAGTCGGTATCCGACTCATAGCAACCCTCATAGGGTTTTCAATGGCTGACTGTTTCGGAATTGCCTTGGGAGTGGATTGCCAAGCCCTTTTCCCATTATTATGGTGCTGGGAATTGAACTCGGGACCTCAGAGACTGCAGCGCTCTACCAACTGAGCCAAATCTCAGCCCCATAGATACCTAAAGATATTATATACAATTACCTTCAAGCTATGTGTATAAGGTGCATATAAAAGGTAAACAAATTGTGTTTAGACATTGCTCCCATCCCCAGGTTATCTCATGATATATATGCAATTATTCCAAAATCTGAAAAATTCCCAAATCCAAAACACTGTAGGTCCCAAGTATTCAAGATATAGGGTATTCAACCTCTATATAAATCAAAATTGATTCTTTGAATTCAGGTAACACTATGGAAGATATCAAGAGAAACAGAGAAATAACAACCTAATGAAGCAAATATAAAACAAATAATAAAATAGAAGACTTTAGTTCTACATTAATAATTACATTAAATGTAAACAGCTTAAATATAAATATCAAAAGGCTGAAATCAGAATAAATATGTTCCAACTTTATGCTTCTCAAATTAAATGGTAATGTATGCTGAAATTAAAAGAATAAAAAGTGTCATGTGAAAATTAATCAAATAAAAGCATGAGGCTATATTAATATCAGATAAAGTAAACTTCAGAACAAAAAATTACTAGAGAGATATCACATTATGATAAAAGAATCAATCAATGAGGAAGACATGATGATACCAAATGTGTGGCCTTTAGGCTACAGATCTTCAAATTATGTGAAAGCAACACAACTGTAAAGACAAAGATATACACAATTAAAATTGGCAGCTTCAAAGTCCAGAATATAGACTCATAGTTTTCAATAAATTGTAGGATTTTTTTTGATGATCTTCTCAATCACATTGATTTAGTTCCTCTCTCTTAATTCTTCTTTAAAAGTTTAGTAGAATTCTCCAGCAAATCCCTCTGATCCTGGGGAAAGCTCTGAGGGAGTGCTTACAACTGCATGTAGATCTACAAGTATCTCAATGAAAATTTCAATTTAAAAAAGCAGTTTGAAAGTTAAAATTTATATCATTTAAAGCATTTTTCATTTTGTTAGATGGAATAAAAGATTTTTTTAAGATAAATGATAATAAACAAAAACAAGGAAGAAGCTTGAAGCCTAAGATTAAATCAGTAGGTTATAAATCAAAATAGAAATAAGAAAATAACAATAAGGAGCATTTATCAGGAAAAATAAATTATAAAGAATGACAAGATAGTTATAGACAACATAAACTGATTTGTAATAAAACAGAAGACAGCAAGGGAAAGAGGTAAAATAATGCAGATAACTAAGTGATGCTATGTTGGAAATGATATCCTGCACTGAATACTGTCGACACAGGAGAGAGCTTTCAGCATGTGTTAAGGCCCTTCTCCTTTTTATTCACTGTAAAGTGTGTAGTTTGCATGGTAATTTTGTGAATAATCAAACTCCTGTTTAACACGTGCGGGGACCCACAAGAACAAATAAACTGAGGAGAGAAAAGACAGGCCTCACATGATTCCCCAAGTCATATCTCTGGTCTTGACCTTTATTTTAAACTCCAGATCAGTACCAGAGTAATTTGTCTGATCAATATCTGTGCCTTTATCCTGCAATTATTCTAAATTCAATATGTCTAAAAATAATGCTGCTCTTTGTTTTCTTTCAAACCTTGTATCACAGCATGATTTTCTATCAATGTTTCAAACTTGAAAACTGCATATCACCCTTGATCATTCTCATTCCAGTATTGCTTACAACCATATATTTACCAAATCTGGTATATTCTACTTTTTTCTCTCTTTCATCCTGGCTATTGGTTTGCTTAAGGTCACTGTCACTTATGGATTACCAAAGTCTCCAAAATGGTTTTATGTATGTTTCTTCACACTGAAATCTATAAATTATTCCTAAAAAAAATCCTCCAAATACATTTTGAAAATATCTACTGCTCCCTTGATGCAATGCAAGGTAGTCATACAATTTATACTGAAATGAGGACCCTGTAGAGTGACAGGAGGTTCCAGTAAAAAATATTATGATACAATGTCCTGGGGAACTTGGCCTATGTGATGACCTTTGTTTTGCCTAATAGTAAACTCAAAGGTTTTCACAATTTGGTCCTCAGGTCTCCTCTTACAGTCCTCCACACACACTTAGGACTGGCTATGTGATGTGCAAGACAAAATAAAAAATAGAAATGCAAAGACCCCTGTTCAAAGATTAAGTATTTCAACTTAGCTACAGTAAAGTATTAAACCAAGCACAGGGACCTTCTGAGCAAAGAACCTTATATGACTGTACTGTTAACAACTTCATAAAATTGCCCTGCCCCATCCCTATACTTACATATGCATCACTGTTAGTTGGGAATTCTCATTGCTTTACAGATATGCAATATCATTTCATAGCCATTTCTCTATGTACTCTCCTTGCACCATCTATTCTATCATAGAATGTCTTTCTTTGTTTCTTCCATGTAAGACACAACTGAAATGTCATGTCTAGAATCAAACTTTCCCTATTACTTCTCTGCCAATTCAGTTACTCTATTCTATATGTGGTTCTATTACTTTGTCTATTACACTATTTACCAACTTTAAAAATAATAGATTGCATTTCATAATATTTTATGAACATACTTTTTCAACATACCTTTTAGAAGCTTTGTCCTACATATTTTAAAGAATACCCCACATGGCTGTCAGATTGTCATGTTATGGGAACTTATGTGTTGTTGTAATGCTGAAAGCTATGCCACAATTATTTCAGATACCAGCCGGGCCACACAAATGAACTTGCAGACTAAGACAGACTAGGGAGGAGAACCTGGCAACCCACTTCCAAAGTAATAGCCATTGAAAACCTTATGAATAGCAGAAAAGCATTGCCAAATATAGGGCTAGAAAATGGGCTGCTAAAGGCTGGAAGGCATTTAAAAAATGACAAGGGAACAGTTTCCTCCTCAACGTAGAGTCAACTTTAATGATGAGAATACAATAAAGCCTCTGTGACCTCTATTTGCTGATGAAGCATGACTCAAAATGAGAAGAAACACGGGGTCTGCAAAAATGGGCTCAAAAATTAAAAGATCTTGTGCATGGCACAGTTTCTTTCTTTTGTACGTAGAGTTGCTGAGTTCACCTCAACTCAGGAGGACCTAACAAAAACACCTTAAAGGATCTGCCTAGTAAGTTCAATTTCTAGGCCATCTCTGTGTCTACTTCTATTGACTTTTCATTTTATTGACTATGGCCCCCATTGACTTGCTATTTAGTTGCTCTCACAGTTTTCTTTCTAAAACATTTTATCCAGAATATTTTGTCTTAAAGATGTATAAAGCCTAAAGTGAATGATATTATTGTCCAGCAAGTGTCATGTCTCTTCTTTTATTTAGATGTGAGTGGAAGGTTTCAGCAATATATAGGGGAACTAGGCTGACTTTATTACAGCTTTACTCATATTTGCTTCACCAATAGCTTTATGTGTTTTGCAAGGAGGGCCAAGAATTTCCCCTTGCCATGGCTTAGGATCTGAGCACTAGCCAAATTCAGTAGTTCTATTTGTGCTTTCAAACTGAACCACAACCTCTCTGTACCATGAATGATAGTTCTCAGTTTTATCTGTCAGCTGCCAACTTTTTGATTCATTGGGAAAAAAGTCCTTGTTTTTCAATGTTATCCATGGGTTTTAACTCTGAAGAACTCTTTTCAACCTGATTACCTTTCCCCAACCTTATAGGAGCAGCTGCTTTTCTCAGTACAAAACACTTGACTATCTCAAAGATTTTCTCTGCCGTGCTTCAGCCTGCAAGGCTGGGAGATCAATATGTCTCTGCGCTTCTACTCATCACCTCCCTCTCCTCCAGTGGGTACCATGTTATACTTGGGGAACCCTCTGCACACCTCGTGGGGCATCTCTCTCAGCTCTTCCATCTTGTCTCCAGACTTTTGGCACAGTACTCTCAAGTACTAGGTGAAGACCTGTGAGAAAGATTTGGTGGGCGCTTGCAGATTTGCTTTGTGGTTTATGCTCTTTGGAAATCTCATCTCTCATGCCAACCTACACACAGCCATTAAAAGTTCATCAAAAGTTTAGCTGGTTTCTCCTTACCTTCTCTGTGGCAGGCACCTCCTCCACCACTAATTCACATAAAATGAGAACAGCTGTGGAACTCTTCTCTGAAGGGCTTATTCCTCTGGAAATTAATTTATTTAGGTTTCATTGCATTCTCAGCTCTCTGAAGGATTTTTTTTTTAAAAAACTATGTTTCTGAAGAATATCCAGCTTCTTTCAGTTGATCGCATGAGAGCAATGATTTCTTGTGTCTTTGTATATCCTGATCAGAAGTAGAAACTCCATATAATCTTTTTAAAGATTTCTTAGTAATATGCATAAAATTCTGGGATGTGAAATAGTTACTACACAATAAATAGTTCTCTTACACACTAAATGTTTTCTTGCATAATCAATTTCTTAGACAGTTTATTACTTTTTTAGTTTAAAAGTTTAGGATGCCAGCCTATTAGGTGAGTTGAAGTTAATTTTTCAGATTTTCTGTTTATTTGACCCATTTTTGATGCTCAAATGGATACCCAAGTCACAATAGTCCTCAAAGTATAAAATGACCTATTCAACTTGAGATTTTTAAAGAAGATATTTGAATCTCCCTTTTCAGGGTCAACTTCTTTGATGGCCACAATGGTTTTTAGAGGTAGAAGCACTAACAGTTCAAACTGATGTTACTTCCATTACACAGAGTAGCTTTTAACAAACTGGTATTCAAACAAAGCGTTTGGATTTCTGCTGTTAACTCTCATAGGTCTAAGAGCTTTCACAAACAGTATCATTCTGGTACCTCCAAACCACTTTATGAGTACACGAGATTAATAGAGGCAATCGATATTATTCTCTCTACAGATTAATAAAGGCTAAAGGACTTGTCAAAAGTTATAAAACTGTTCTAGGACTCATAGCTCTGAGCTTGTATCTACTCACCTAAGTCTATCACTCGTCTCTGTCAGAAATTATAGCAACTTAAAGTCAACTTAGTAGAAAAGGGACAATTTAGGGAGTGGAAAGAAGGAGGGAGGGATCCAGCAAAAGGAAGAAATGATGGGAGAAGAAAGAAGGGAGAGGAGGAACAAAGAGGAGCAAAAAATGAGAGAGAGGGTGACCTCAAAGTAAACGGCCCAACTTTAATAGTTTGGGAAATAATTATAATAATGCCAATAATACCAAAGAATGGTAATAATATAAACAGGTTAGAAAATTCATGCAATATTACTGACAATGTAAAAAGATAGATTACTACAGGAAAAGTTTCGACCTTAAACATAATTGGGATCCAAGGATATATAGAAAAATGCTGCCACAAAAAGACATGCAAGTGGAAGAGAGGCCTTTGGTCGGGGGAAGGGGGGGGCTGGGACAGAGGGAAGAGGTACATAAGAGGGTAAGGGGGAACACATCTGTGCCATGAAACACATATATGGAAATGTCACAATGAAATGCATGTCAGAATGAGACACATTAAGTTGTACGTTAAAATTTTCCAATAAAAAAGAAAGAAATTATAGCAATTTGAACACATTTTTCAGTGTACTGGCTTTTGCAATTGAGACTTTATTTTTAATGAGTTGAACTAGGTGGAGGAAAAAACAGATTTGAATAATTAAATATCCTTTCTTTTTTACCTTTTCTAAAAGCACCATGCTATTTATTTCCAGAGAGAGCAAATTATCTCTTTATCTCTGTTGTCTTCTTATAGTCAGAGCACCCAGAGGGGAAGAAAAAGAATATCACCCAGGGCAAAGTGTGAAATAAGCGGTAAGTTTTCTCCTGAAATGCATGGGCAAAGCACAAATGTACAGATGTAGGATTATACTGTGTGTTTCTTAATCATCCTCTATTAAAACTTCTACACTGTTGGCAGGGGGTCCCTGTTATCTGCTAAGTAAAATCCTAACTATTCATACTGTCATTGAAAGTCTGCACAATTTGATTCTGCCTACCTTTCTAGCCTTATCTTCTCTCACATGACCCTTTTCCCAGTCACAGTAATCCATTAACTCTTTGATAAACATGCAGATAAAGCTTGATGTGTCGGAAAGAAACACTAGACTTAGAGGAGTTTGGGGAATTTATACAACCTTAACTAGGTTCAAAATCTGCTTAGATCTCATTCTACTATTTCATTGTCTATATTATGGACAGGTTGAAGTGGAGTTTATTGAAATTCTTTTCAAATCTTACAATTTTTAATTAAGTAGACTTTTTTTTCTGTTCTACTTTTAGTTTGTTTGTTTTTACTATGGAAATAGGCCAAATGGAACAAATTGACATTGTTGATTCTTCCATAGTGTTACCTTGCCCCAGCCTCAGGTGTTGTCATTTGATAAATACGTCTTGAACTACTCGTAAGCTCAACT
Organism: Pedetes capensis; assembly: GCA_007922755.1. Classification (NCBI taxonomy): domain Eukaryota; kingdom Metazoa; phylum Chordata; class Mammalia; order Rodentia; family Pedetidae; genus Pedetes; species Pedetes capensis. The sequence goes on along the minus strand of VMDO01007501.1, from coordinate 61,790 downwards.
TGGAAATCTGATTGTTTAAGGTTATTTTAACAAAATACCATATGAGATTTGTTTCTTGTTTGCTTCAGTATTAATAAACAGCAACAAAAGTAGTTTTTAAATCTACTTTCTTAAGTTTAGTTGTGCCTTTATTTTATTTTATTTTATTTTGCAGTTGTGCTTTTAACAAAAAAGGATGAGGAAAAGCATTTGACTTTACTTATAAAACATTTGGTTTATGATAGCACCTGGATTGGAGGACTTCTCAATGAATTTCCATATTTAGGGAATGAATACAAACTGTGTTTCCAGAAATTTCTCATCTTTTGGTCTCACTGAGAAAATAGCTAGACCATTTGTCAACAAAGGACAGATTTTCTGCCGAGGTAATTTACTAACCAGATGCTAAAATGATCATCTCATGCCAGAGTGCATTCTGCAGCCAGAAACTACACCTTCTCTTTCAGGTTTTATGGCAAAACTTCATTGTTTTTTTAGAGCAGCTCCAGACACTGACAATGAAAGAGTTTTTAAGCAGATAATATATCTGGATTAGTTCACATCAAAAATAGGTCCAGAAAGTACCTTACCTCCTTCATCCAGGAACTAAATATAATGGAAGCTTCCTCTTTGGAGCCTTTTTTTGCTTTTTGCATCAGCCTCTTCCCACTAGTAACAATAGAATGATTTCAGTTAAGTTCTGGAAGTCAATTTAAAAGGACTATTATTTAATATGGAGTATATTTTTCTGAAGATGTTCTTTCCTAGAACCAAGAACCTGTGGTTTTCTTAATAAGAAATAATACATTTGATGTGAACTTTTGCTTGCCTAAATTCTTCCGGTCTCTTGACTGTAGTAATGGTTTCAGGTCAGTGGACATTTACTCCATTGAAAATGTCATTGAGTGATGACATCCAGTAGCCAAACCGTTTTTCTTGAACACATGTTATTCATTAACATAACTGTAGTCACTTAGAAGGATAAGCATTAACAAGATATTAGATTTCAGTATTTTCACTGGAAAAAGAAAGAGCAAAGAAAATGGAATCCTTATTCTTAAGTGAAGAAGTACAATATGCATGTTCTGCATGTTCTCTGTAAACGTAATCTCACAATAGCCTTGTGAAGTGGAGAGAATTATTCAGCTTTTATGAGCAATAGAAATGAGGTAAGAAATACCCACCTCCTATGCTAGGTCACTCAACTCTTATCTGTAAGACTAAAACTCTATCCATATCAACTCCCTCCTAATTCATTTTTTGTCCCTTACAAAGTTGATTTTACTAGAAAAAAGAAAGGGCTCAGTTCTATCTGAGAGGTGGGGAGGCAGTTGAGACAACTCAAACGCATCAGAAGAGAAAAAGAATATGCTTTCAAGACTTCCAATGTCTCTCATTGAAACGGGTTAAATTTTAGTCATAATTCTGATCAAATAAATATTTCATACTTTTAAAAAACAAAATGGAAAAGAAAGTGAGGGCTGGAAAAGTTTTTTTTTTTTTTAATTTAAGTTAAACAACAGTATGTAAGAAACAGTTTCTGAAGAGATGTGTTCATGCCTATCAACCTGATTTTTGGAAAGCCTTTATTTACAAAATATGAAAATAAACCAAAACACTTTTTCTTTTCTTTTTTTATTTAGCAAATAAAGATAAAACAGAAGTTAAATATATGCATTGAAAAACTATAGAGTATTTGAGTGGAATTTAAGCTATCTTAACTATGTAATTGGGCTGGGATTTAGTTCAGCGGGTAGAGCGCTGCACTGCAGTCTCTGAGGTCCCGAGTTCAATTCCCAGCATCGCAAAAATGGGAGAAGGACCTGGCAATCCACTCCCAAGGCAATCCCGAAGCAATCTGCCATTGAAAACCCTATGAGGGTCGCTATGAGTCGGATACCGACTCGACGGCACCTAACAACAACAACAACAACAACAACAACTATGTAACTAGGATGGCATTAGTGCAGAAATAAATTGAGCTTGTTTGATTTTGACCTATATATGGCTACCCTGAATAAATTTTAGTAAATATATATTTATATGTTTATACCTTAAATTCATTTTACTTTTCTTTCATAGTATATAGAGATTGTTGTTGTTATTGTTAGGTGTGATCTGACTCATCATGACCCTTTGTACAACAGAACAAAATAATCCCAACACTCTGCCGTACCTGGCACTATATCAGTGCTTCTCTGCTATTCATAGGATTTTCAACATGAATTGAGTAAAGGTTTGACAAAGGAGACAAATAGTTCCAATTTTATGAATTAGATAAATTTCAAAAAGACATATGGATTTGTTTATCTAATGGAAGTTATAGGTAGAGGTGGGTGTAAGAAGAATAGGAAAAATCAAGTTTTGTCCCTTTGAAGTCATCCAAACTCATTTCCTAAACCTCAGAAACAAAAAAGACACAAAGATGATGGACTGGTAGAGGAGGATTAAATATAAGTTGTAGAATTTTATAACTATATCATACTATTTTTCTCTACCATGAAGGAATGTTGCAGTGTAGTATTTCAATTATTTTTACAACTTGGATGTATCCTATTTTCAGGTTGTGATGTAAAATTGTAAGTTTCCCAGAAGCAATGAGCACATGGTTTTTGGGGGCTGTAAGGAAAGTATGTCAAAGGATCATTATCCCTTCAAGTGCTATTAATGTTAATATCACCTCAGTCATTATTCACTGAGTGATTCATTAAGAAGAGTCACTTTTTCTCCAACTCATTCCACATAGCTAGGCACCAGAAAAGATTATTTGCAACATGCAAGTGAAGGCCTAGGTGTTACTGGAAATGCAGACGGTATAACTGTGGAAATAAATCCAATCATTCCTGTAAGTCTTCTCCATTACTCAACACTGCAAAGAAAAAAAATGCCATTCCATCAGCCACAGCTACTATGAACTATAGGTAAAACATAATATCCTCTAAGTTAGGCACAAATTGCTGATTAAATTTTCTTTTATAATTATTCTTGCATATCTGATATATGTCATTCTGTAGAAAGAATGTTGAAATTAATGCACTTTTGTAAAATGAATTTTAAGTTACATATTTGTCCTATATACATAGTAAATTGTGATTAAGTACTGAATTTCCTAGAGGGACAAGTTCAAAAATAAATATACATAAAAATGAGGCCATTTTATGATACTTTTGTTGTTATTAGATGCTGTTGAGTCAGGTCCAACTCACAGCGACAACTATGTACAACAGAATGAAACAGTTTCTAACTCTGTGTCAGGTCCACAATCTTTTTTATGTTTAAACTATTGTTGCAGTCATTGTGCAAATCCATCTAGTTGAGGTTCTTCCATTTTTTTCATTGATCTTCCTCTCTCCAAAATATAATGTCCTTCTTCAGGGATTGGTGCATCCTGAAAACATCTCCAAATATGTAAGACACAGTCTAGCTATCCTTGCTTTCAAAAAGCACTTTGGCTGCACTTCTAGGATAGATTTGTTGATTCTTTTGAATGTCCATAGTATATTCAATATTTATCTCCAGCACCATAATTCAAAAACATCAATTCTTCTCCTGTCTCACTTATTCAATGTCCAGTTTTCACAACCATATACTGTGACTGAAAATGCCATTTTATGAGTAAGGCACACTTTTGTCTTCAATGTGACATTTTTACTTTCCAGCACTTTACAGAGATCGTTTGCAACAGCTTTTCCAAATACAATGTATCTTTCTATTTCTTGAGTGCTGTTTCTGTGGGTGTTGACTGTATAAGCAAAACAAAACCTTGGAGAGCCTTAATCTTTTCTCTGTTTATTATGAAACTGCTAACAGACTCAGTTGTAAGAATTTTTGTTTTCTTGATGTTGAGTCACAATCTATACTGAAGACTGTATTCTTAGACCTTCATCAGTAAATGTTTCAAATCCTCTTCACTTTCAGCAAGCAGAGTTGTGTCATCTGTATAAAGCATGCTGTCAGTGAGTCTTCCTCCAATCTTGATGCCACATTCTTCTTCATAAAGTCCAGCTTCTCGGATTTTCTGTTCAGCATAGAGATTGAAGAGGTATAGTGAAAGGATACAGGTCTAAACACACCTTTCTCCACTTTAAACCAGACAGTGTTTCCTTTTTCTATTTGAACAACTGCCTCCTGGTCCATGTATAGATTACTCATGAGTAAAATTAAGTGCTTAGATAGTCCCATTCTTCACAATGTTATCCATAATTTATTGTGATCCACACAGTCAAATGTCTTTTGATTGTCAATAAAACATAGATATACATCTTTTAGGTATTCTATGCTTTCAATTAATATCCATCTAATATCAGCAATGATGTCCTTGTTTCCATACCATCTTCTGAATCTCCTTGATTTTTCTGGCACTTCCCTATCTATACACTGCTGCAGTTGCTTTTGAATGACCTTTAGCAAAATTTTACCTGTGTGTGATATTAATAATATTGCTTGATAACTTTTTGATAACTTCCACATTTGGTTGTATCTCTTTTCTTGGGAATAGGCACAATTATGGATCCCTTACAGTCAGTAGGCCAGATAGCTGCTGTCCAAATCTCTTTCAGCATCACAGCAACACACAAGCCCCTACAATGTGGCAAACTGACAGACAGCTGGGGATTTATGTTACTTAGGGAACTATTACCATCTATTCTTCATTGTTCTATCAGAAATGAACAAGTGGCAGATTTAAACTTTCTTTCTAACATTATTTCATATCCAGTGTGAAAAGCCATTGCAGCTCATTTGTTAAATTGACTCTAGTTTTGATAATAAAATAATCTATAGGTCTTTGATTCACAGAGTGAAATAAATATTCCATAAAATTTAATTTTCTTACAGAAAATAGTTAAGTTTTTCAATTTGAATGTCAATTTTTCTTCCTTAGTAACACTTACATGCTTGTTGGAGGTGAAAAGAATATGAAACATTTACTGATGAAGACGAAAGAACATAGCCTTTAGTATGGACTGAGACTCAACATCAAGAAAGCAAAAATCCTATGCCGGGCGCGGTGGCGTAAACCTATAATCACAGCACCTTGGGAGGTGGAGGCGGGAGAATCTCAAGTTGGAGACCAGATGCAGTCTGCATAACTTAGCGAGACCCTGTCTCAAAAAGAAAAACAAACAAAAAAGGGCTGGGGATGCAGCTCAGTGGTCCAGCACTTGCAAAGCATGCAGGCGCGAGACCCTGGGTTCAATCCCCAGTACTGCAAAAGAAAGAAAGAAAGAAAGAAAGAAAGAAAGAAAGAAAGAAAGAAAGAAAGCAAGCAAGCAAGCAAGCAAGCAAGCAAGCAAGCAAGCAAAAATCCTTAGGGTCAGTGTGCAACTTCACGATAAATGGAAAAAAGATTGAAGTTGTCCAAGATTTTGCTTTGACTGGTTCTACAATCAACAACCATGGAAGCAGGAGTGAAGAAATGAAAAGACTGATGGCAATGGGAAATGCTGTGGCAAAAGATTTCTTTAAAGTATTGAAAAGTAAAGATGTCACATTGAAGATGAATGTGCACCTGACTCATGCCATGGTATTTTCACTTGCATCATATGGTTGTGAATGCTGGGCATTCAACAAGAGAGACAGAAGAATGGATGATTTTGAATTACAGTGCTAGAGACGAATATTGAATATATCATGGACTGCCAAAAGAACCAACAGATCTGTCCTAGAAGAAGTGCAATCAGAGTGCTCCTTGGAAGCAAAGATGGCTAGACTACGTTTTATGTATTTTGGACATGTAGTCAGGAGGGACTAATCCCTGGAGAAGGACATCATGTTTGGGAGAGTGGCAGGTCAATAAAAAAAAAAAAAGGAAAACCCTCCACCAGATGGATTGACACAGTGTTTGCATCTATGGGCTTAAACATACATAAGATCATGTGCCTTGCACAGAATAGGGGAGTGTTTCATTCTGTTGTACACAGGGTCACTATGAATGGAACCTAACTTAACAGCACCTAACAAAAACAACAACACTTACATTCAATAGTTAAGGTAAAAAAATCTATTTTGTATATAATAAGGCAATAAGCTTACCAAAAAACATTGAAATGTACAAAGTAGTCCATTATTTATATCAGAAAAATCTAAATTTTTGCATTATTAAAAATGATAAATTATTTGGCTTCCTTCATTTCTGCTGAGTTTGTGTAAAATATTGTTCCAACTTCACCATCATGGAAGAGCTAGATGATGTGTGGCAACCAGTAAGACCTGACCAATTAGTCTAATACACAATCATTCTTTAAATTGATTTCTGTTCCTAAGTCTGGTTCCTCATTCCCATTTTCCTGAGATTTAAAAAACAAAAAAACTATCAGCATTCAAGTTGCATGCCAACTAATTGAATCAGAATTTTTGGTTTTGGGTAATAGGCATTGGGGTTTTCTATAATGTTTCAGTGGTTCTACCTTAAAAACAGAGTTGAAAATAAGGTTTTCAATGGCTGACTGTTTCGGGATTGCCTTGGGAGTGGATTGCCAGGCCCTTCTCCCATTTTTGCGGTGCTGGGAATTGAACTTGGGACCTCAGAGACTGCAGCGCAGCTTTCTACCAACTGAGCTAAATCCCAGCCCATAATGTTATGTTTCACCGATATACAGAAATAAGCTGGTAAAAAGTAAAATAGAAAAGAACCCTCAAATAATACTGATCTCTTCAGTTGAATTCCAATACTCTTTTAGATAAATGGGAGACTTTTTCATTGGTAGGTAATAACAACCATTTTTCCACTTAGGTTGAACAACTACTTAAAAAACTGTACTTGGATAGCAGTAATTCCCCAAATAAACTGCTGTGTATTTATATTAACTTCTACGTTATATACAAGGGTTGACAAATGTATTTATTTCTTCATGAAAAAGTTTTGTGGATCTAATGGTTATGAACCAGGAATCACTTGGAGTTGGAGTCATGGAATTAAGTGGAACATGAACTCTCCATTCAAATAATTTATAGTATAAATGTGTATGCTTATTCAGAATACATAATTGAGTCTTATTTTATCTTAAAAAGTATTCTAAAGATAAATAACTATGAAAACAAAATAGGTAAAAATCTACACCAGGCATGGTGGCACACACCAGTAATCTCAGTGACCCAGGAGGCAGAGCCAAGAGGATCACAAGTTTGAGGTCAGAAGCAACTTGCATAACTTAGGGAGACCCTGACACAAAATGAATAATAAATAAATGGACTGCGGGAGCATCGCAGTGGTAGAGTACTTGCAAAGTATGTGAGAGGCCCTGAATTCAACATCCAAGTGCTGCAAAATAATCTATGATCTGTGGAGCATTTTCAGGGGGTAAAACCAGGGGTAAAAAAGTTAAAAACTAATATTAAATGTGAAAAAAACTAAAAGCAATGAAGGAGAATAGCAAATCTGGGTAGGAAAGCAGCTTAATATATGTTTTTAAAAATATTTGGAAAGTCCTCTCTGAGAATGTGGTATTTACGTAAAAACCCAAAGGGGAGAAGGGGCAAACATTGTAATTATTTGGAGGAAAGAATTTCCACAAGAGAAAAGACAAGTGTAGATGCCCAGAGCCAGGAACTTGATGGAGGAGTTCAATGAAGAGCAGGGCAACTGGTCAGTGTGGCTGGTACAGAGTCAGGGACAGTCCTGTGAGGTAGGGTCAGAGAAATAATGGTGATGACAGCTATAAGAGTAGTGGATATGGAATGCAATTGAGATAGAGGAAGAGGAGAAAAATATAAGCTAAACAGAAGCATGAAGAATGGCATCTTCAAGAAAGCAATCTTTGAACTGGATGGTGAGAAACTAGAAAGCTATTTTAAATCACAGAAGAATAATTGTAGGTAGAGAGGATGAAAGGCATGGAAACTTGAAAGAGTATGACAAATTAAAAGATGTAAATGGCTAGTTTGAGTAAAGAACATACACAGAGAAAGGGAGATAAGAGCAGAGGGCAAGAACAATGATTTTACAGTTTGATCGTGGTTCTATAGGCAATGTGAATCCAATGAAAGACATTAAGTAGAGTTGCAAAGTTCTTAGGTCTCTATTTTTGAAAGTTGCTCTGTAGCAATGCTCAGGGATAAGAGAAATTTGATGATACTAGAGAAGTCAGGATTGTACAGCATTCAAATAATCCAGAATGGAAATACAAGATTGTGTCAGATTTGGCAGGTTTTAATATAAAATAAAGGATGAATTCCAAAGGAATTTTAGATACTAAGTCAATTGGAATTGATGATAAATTATATATAAGTAAAGGAGACAAAGGAATTTCAATGACATACAGGTTTCTATCTTGGTTTAAGCTGTAGGTTTGAGACTCTATTAATTAATATAGGAAGTCCAGAAAAAGGCACTGATTAAATTATGGAAGTGGTTTAAAAAACCCATTTAATCTGCGAACCCATTTAGTTTGTGCCGGGCCCGGTGGCGCACGCCTGTAATCCCATGGCTCGGAAGGCGGAGGCGGGAGGATTGCAAATTTGAAGCCAGGTAATTTAGCAAGACCCTGTCTCAAAAACTAAAAAAAAAAAAAAAAAAAAAGGGCTGGGGGTTCAGCTCAGTGGTCCAGCACTTGCAAAGCATGCAGGCACGAGG